>JANHGN010005301.1:55473-139475 GCA_024605025.1 Megaceryle maxima | reverse complement strand
GTATAAGGAGTTATAATATAATTTGAATAAATTATAGTCACCCACTACTTAGGAAATAGGACTGAAGACACTGGATCATGTCTCTGTGTTTGCCTTTGACTTAAAGAATCATAAAGGTTGGAAATGACCTTAAAGATCATAGCATCCAACAACCTATTTTGTTTTAAGACTTCTATTTTCCAAGTCACTTAAACCATTCTGATTATTTAAAGCATCATGTTACAGTTCCAGTTGTTTTTTTACTTCATTAGCACTACTGATGAATAAAACCAGGAGGATAAATAAACAACTGTTTCAGCGCCATAAGGCTGATGCATCACCTGTATGGTTGATGTCACTTATACTCCACCCCCATGTCATCAAATAGGAACTGTGCATATGTCCTGAAAACATCTTGCAGCCATTGACTGTCTCACTGGACAGTTTCATCTCAAATATTTTGGAGGACAGTGGATGCAACTGACCTTGACAACTTCCCCTGCCTCTACTGCCATGTATGTGCTAACCAGACCATTTGTACCAATCCTCTCACTAACCCTATGACTTCTAGAGGTGAAGGAAGAGGGACTTACAAGGAAAAACAGAATTGCTATCTTGAAAGTAACTGGATTGTAGCAAATGTGGTAGCAGGATTTTGCTATGGTAGTATTAGTCCAGAAAGGGAGGGGAACTACCTAGGAATTGTTTTCCAGAAGAAACTGCAGTAGAAGAGGAGGATGACAACTGAATCTCAAAGTGTCGCTGTTATTTAGTTAAGTTCTTCGTAGGGGAGGCATTTGCAAGCTTCTCTTTTCTCAGTATGCTAAATAAAGCACCTATTCAACTCACTCATTCTTCTGCATGGTTACTAGAAGCCATCAGGGCTACTATCAAGGGGAGATTTTAGCCAAAACCTTTCAACATTCAAATGCCTCTGGTGGAACACGTGGTGTACCTAACATCACAGGGAGTTGCTGCACTTCCAGATGCAGCTGCTTGAATAAATGCACTTAAACTCTGCCTTCCCTTGCCCCATTGCAATCAGTCCTAACTAATGCAACCAACTACAATGAAGACCACATTCAGTTTGTGGGGGGGAAAAAGTATCAAAATACACCAAACCCTCTTAATCTAAAACATTGTATTCCTTCAGCCACTCTGTGTTTTAACCAGTTACTATAAGAACCCTGTTATATTATCTTGATTGCTTTTTCAGAACACCTACTTGCTTCATAGCATCTTACTAAGCAGAGTGAACAGTGGAGCTGTCAAAAACACGTCTTTTGTTTTATTTTTTCAAATTAAAAGGGGAAGTAATAAGAATAGAAATGGTCTTTAAGGAAGGAATTAGCATGTGTGCAAAAAGCTCTACAACAACAAAACAAGGAGCTTCAGCCTAGTTCCCCCTTGTAGACTTTCTACCATATCCTGACTTTACTACGACAAAGGCAAGTTCTTCAGATGCGACCTGTGTTTCTTGCTCTTTTTTCCATTTACCAGCAGATCCTGGAAAATCCTCCTCCACAATTTATTAAGTCACTAAGCCTCATTCCCTTTTTTGCTTCTTGAAAACACAGTGCAACTGTTTGAGTTCAGGATGCAATTTGATTTAATTCTTCTGTTGTTACAATCTATGCTGTGGCCAGAGTCAAGGACCCTTTACACCAGCGTAGTTTGTTCCTTCTTATGCTGATATGCACGTTTAGATGCACTCCAAAGGGCTTGTAAACAAAGACAACTTAAAAATAAGCAAAGTCCATTCATGCTGCAAGGACTTTGTCATTAAAAAAGCCCAAACCAAAACCATAAGCAGCACTAAAGGAGGTCAGTTTTATTCAGCTGTTCCAAGACTGCACCTCACCTTGCAGTTCAGGAAAACTACAGTCTTCACCTTCACTTAAATTCCTGCAAGCAGATAGCTGTTCTGCCTTAACTACCTGCTCTCAAAAGTAAACCACATCCATCTTTGGTGTTTGCAGCTGACAATTTAATAGCGTTTTCTACTGTGCATACACTGACCTGCATTTTCTATTGCTTGTAACCGTGCCTTTGCAGAAGGGCAATTTTTCTTCAGTCTTGGGAGAGACGTATGGCTCATTACAGCAAACCTAGATGCCAGCTTGGATGTTTCAAAGGTTTTTTTTCTGTTATCCAAGTAAGGAAGGCATTTTATTTTATTTTTTTTCCCAAGACCACACTGGGAAGACACATTAATTTGTAGCCTCCTGTCACCCTGGAAAGAGCACAAGGAGCTTTGCTCGAGTTTTTAAGTTACCTCCTGGGAGTTCCTTTGGTTTTAAAAAGAAAACTCCTAGTTTGATTGCTACAGTGTTTGTACCAAAGCGAGAAATAGCCACCCTGCTCCACTCCACACATCGCAGGGAAGGCAGCGGGAAAGAGTTTATGAACTGTAATTACCAGCTTACCCACTCAGGCTCCTTCCTAAAAGGAGAATCATTCATCATGCTCTTTTGTGCTACCGACTCCTTAAAAGGCCTACTCAGCTTTAACTCCAGTGTATCCCACAGCAGCCAGGCTCCCCCAGAGCCTGCGCCAGGGCTACCTAGATGGATTTCAAAGGCAACATCGCGCCTCTTGTCTGCCTTATTTGGGAAGCCCTAACTCTGCAAGGCTTGGCACAACCTTGGTGACCGAGCAAGCCTTAGTAAACCTGGAGCTCTGACAGATTTAATGAGTAGGAACTTCAGATTACGATGAACTACTAGAATTGGCAAGAAAAAAGAAATGACAGTGAAAAGGGAGTACGGGCTGACGACATCCCGAGTGAAACTCGCGGAGTTAAGGACAACCCCGAAACGGCCCGGCGAGGAGCCCTCCGACGGGCTTTGCGCGTGTTTGGCGTATAAATCTTCAGGAAGGAGGAAAAGGAAGGCCGGGGAGCGAGCGAGGGGGCGGCGGGGGGGCAGGCGCGAACCAGGCGGGCAAATCGCCAGCAGCCCGGGGACACCCCCGGCCAGCGGCCTGGGGACCTCCGCCGGTACACACACACTTACACACATATACACACACGCAGGCAGGCAGGCAGCCGGGCCGGGGAGGGCGGAGCGGCGCCGGGCCGGCCGTGCATCCAGCGCCTCGGCCGCCGCCCGCCCCCCGCACCCCCGCGGCGGGCGGGAGGCCTATGGGGGCGCGGCGCCGCGGCCGGAGCGCCTGCAGCCCCTCCCCGCCGCTGCCTGCTGGAGTGGGAATAAAGACAGATAGCGGGGCAGGCACCGGCGGGGCGGGAGAGCGCAGAAAGTTTCCTGCAGAGCCCGCGGGCGGCAGCGGCAGCAGCGATGTCCGTGCTGCGCGGAGCGCTGAGGTTGGGCGGGCGCCGCCGGCCTTAGGGAGAGCGAGAGCGGCGCGGGGCCCGGCAGCGAGCCCCCGGCCCGGCCCGACCTCTCCTCTGGGCGGCGAGGAGGAAGCACCCAGGCAGGGACGGGAAAGCGGCGCCGGCCGGAGCGCAAGGAGGGGGAGCGGCACCGCGGGGACAGCCGCTGCCGGCAGAGCCCGGGGGGAAAGATGAGCTTGTTGTCAGCCATCGACACCAGCGCCGCGTCCGTCTACCAGCCCGCCCAGCTCCTCAACTGGGTCTATCTCTCGCTGCAAGACACGCACCAGGCCAGTGCCTTCGATGCCTTCAGACCCGAGCCCTCCTCGTCCCAGCACCCCGACCTCGGCTACACCAAGAGCACCCCGGAGCTGGGCTCCTCGCTCAGCTCCAGCTACCTTAACAGCTTCTTCCAGCTCCAGCGGAGTGAGGTGAGTCCGTGCCGCCGCCCGGCGCGCAGCCCCCGGCCCGCCGCCCCAGGCACCCCCCCCCCCGGACCACAACCGCCATGATGCCTCGGCGGCCAACCCGCCCCCGCCGCCCCGAGCCGGGACCGAGCCCGCCGGCGGGACGGGCAGCGGCGGCGTCTGGGGAAGCTCGGCCGGGCGCGCAGGCTCCTTCCCCGGCCCCTTCCCGCCCCAGCGGAGCTGGCTGCCTCGCTCGCCCCGCGGCCCGTCCCGCTAACGGGCCGGCGGCCGGGCCGGGGCGCGGCGGCCGGAGCGGCATTGGCGAAGCCGCCGCCAGCGGCGAGGGGCGCCCGTGTTGACAGTCGGGTAAATGGTTACACCGAGTTCCCCTGCGCGGCCGGGACGCTGCCAGAGGTGAGGGGGGAGGCACACAAAAAATTCTACATCCGTAGTAACATTAAAAAAAAAGGGGGATTTTTGCAAGTGATACTTTGAAAACTTGATATAAAAAAAATGATGTGTAGCTTAACGGGGATCAGAGGCCAGCGTGATTTGAAAGGAAGAGACATAAAGAGGAACGTGACAAAACCAGAGTGGATAAAAAAAAAAAAATGCGTACGTTTCATAACACAAGAACAAGACTAAACGAAACCAAAGGGAAGGAAGCTAAAAACCTAGGGTATGCAAAGACAATTCACTGTGGAACTCCCTGTCACAGGAAGTTGTTGAGGTCAAGCACTTCTGCATTGGAGGGATTTCACATTCACAGAGATACTGGAAGGTGGCACCTCGCACACCACAGCTCACAGCCTTTCCAGAAAGGATCTGACTACGGTTTTACTCCCTACCAGGGTGCTCTGGCTGGAGGCATTCGACAGTAGCTCCATTTGACGAGGACTATGCATCTGACCCGCTCTGGCACTTCCCACAGAATATTTCAGAGCCCTCCTAGCACCATATATGTTAAAAGCATACTTTTAGAAAGTATTCTCAGTCAAAATATACATTCCCGTTCTGTCAGCAAAGGTATGGAGTTGTTAATTAAAAAACAAATCAAATTTCCCAACTACTCTGTTAACAGTTAAGAGCTGGAGTTATATATACACACTCTTTTCCTTAATTAGAAATTCTTTCCTCATTAACAATTTCACAAAGCACATCCAGTCTCAAAAGACACTATTTTTACAAGTACATAGTTCAAAATCCATTCAGTCTGATGTACCCAGCCTTGTTAAGCACCATGTAACATACCTGGTTTAAAAACAAGCAGACTTAACAAGCATGTTGATTTCACAGAAAGGCTAACAGGCACTGTAATTTAAACTTCCAGCTACCTACCTGTTGATTGCAAATTGTAGATTTTACCTCTTTCTGCTTGGTTTACAAGCTTTGTGGTGCCCAGGTAGCGACAGGACTCCAGGAGTTTGGCCTACATGAACTCTCTCCAGATTGGGACTTCGTTCAGGTCTGTGTTTGTTCAAGTCAGCATACATTCTGCTCACAGAGGATCCTTTTTCTTCTTGGGAGAAAAAGGAAGAAACAAGTAAATGGAGGCTGCATTCAGGAAGCTTTTGAAACAGTCTCTGAGAAACAGTTTTCTTTTCTTTAAAGTTCCTCCCAAGTTCATTTTCTGCTTCTACTATACTGTTTGCCAGTAGGGGCTAATCCTTTTGTCACACTCTCTCCCTTTCCATTTGGCTTACATTTTGTTCATTTTTTTCTCTCCTTTTTTTTTTTTTTTTTTTTTTTTTTTTTTTTTTTTTTTCTTTCCCTCCCCCCAAAAAAGCTGTTCTCCTTCCCTGCTTTTGGAGAATCATTTCCCTGGTATGCCAGGCCTTCCCCAGCCCCTTGCTTCAGCCCCAGCTCCGAGTAGTCAGTCTGTTCACAGCCTCCCTGCTGCTTATGGACCCCGGCAGTCGCCTGGGCCGCATTTCTGCATGGATTCCTATCATCCATGAGCTGTATGGATGCTCTTTTTAACCTCATTACAGTTTCCTGAGGCACATGAATGACAACTGAGAATGCCAGCTCTGTAGAAAGCCTAGAGCATTCACTGTTCAGGAAATAAGGAACCATTTCATTCGATACAGGTATTTTAATATTTTTAAAAGATCAAGCACATCAGTTTGTTCCAATTCATCTTCCAGCCCATGACAACGGGAGCACTGACTAAGTGGCTGACAGAAACATTTCTATGTTTCCAGTCTTTACCAGAACATGCTAATACAGGGTAACCTGAAAAGAGGGAAAGGGGCACAGTCACCTCATATGGTATGAAAATGCATTTGCCTTGCTGGATATACCCTGAGAAAAGTAGGGAACCCCCTTAGTTCCCCAGGCTAATGCTGCCCGCTTATACAGCAGCTTTCATTCAAGGGTTTGGGAGGTGTTAAGAGATACTGTTGCTCAAAAAAAGTTCTGTCAATACATTACATGCTCCCTTCTTTCCAGAAACTGGAAACTAGACTGCTTTTTTGGCAGGAGTCACCCAAGGGTTTCCTACAATGTCATGCTCTTAATTCTCGAGATTCTAACATCTGTTTATTTGCAGATGCCATTGGGTATACACTACGCATTTCAGCTGCATAAAATTATTTCGGGGGGCATTAGTACTGTGTGCTGCTTTTGCATCAAAGTGGGCTTATGCTATCTTTGGAACAACACATAGCTTTCCACAGTTAAACTGTTGACTGTTTTCTACACAGTGCATGCTTTAGTTGGCTTTCTTCCCCACCCCCCCCCAGTTTTGTCCTGGATTGGCTTAGCTTGGAGCTGAGCTGTGACAATGATTGACATAGCTGTACACAATATTTGGAAAGTGACCTAATGAGGGGCCAAAATAGCAACAGATTGAGAAATGATAGGATCATAGGGTGTAAAATAGTCACACGTCCTGTATGTTGCCTTGCAATTGAAAATTTCTAGAGGAGGGTGCTTGGAATAAGAGACAGCACTTGTGAAAAGTTGCTATTATACAGGGTTTGCAAGTCGGCATGGCAGTGCCTGCGTATGTGACTTGCATGCTGACCAAAGGAACTGGACAGAAAAAAAAAAAAATACAAGTACCAACACCCACAAAGTAGTCTTGCACTTCACCAAGATTTCTGTCCTCCAGACTTTTTCCACTACAACGGACGCCTTCTAAATAAACATGATGAACACAGCTGTTTGGTGCATAAAAGCCCATTGTACAAAGAAAAATAAAGCAATAATAAAGGTTTAAACAGTAAAGCAACAATGAATGTTTTGTTCCATATGCAAGACTCATTTTACAGAACAGGCCAGCTTTAAACAAAACTTTATTGCAGCATTTATTGTCCTGGATATGAAATGAAAGCACATTAGAACATTAAAATGCATTAAACTGGCTACTGAACTGAGCTCCACCCTCATAACAACACCATCCATCAGAGGCAACTATTTGAAGTTTCTGTTGTGGGGCTGGTTACATGGGATTTAGTGCGTTTGAGAGACAGCCAGGTAACTGTCTTTGTGTCACTGAGTGGTGTAATGGAGAAACCTAGAATAAGGGTATAGGAGGCTCACGGAATCCTACTAGATCAGTGCTGCCTTCAGTCAAGAAGAGACAGTAACTAGAAATTACCATATTATAATCAAACTTGTTTCTTTGAACCTAGAGTGCTAATTCCAGTGCAAGACAATATTTACACATGAGAAAGAGCCTGTGTCCTTGTGAATTATTTGCCCATGTGTGTCTTTCAAGAGGGGAATTCCTTCTAGAAACCTCTATGGCAGCCACTTTCTAAAACAGATCTTATTTAAGCACAGATAACTGCATATACTAGATTAGAAAATAATCCCTGTTTTCAAAATGTAGTTCATGTTTCTGACTCTTGGACTTCCAGAGTCAGTCCTTGTAGGCAAGAGGGAGACTAACTGGGAATGAGAGAACGTGAGCTAGTTGAGTTTGCTACAGTAAGGAGCAGATCACTCAGAAAGGAAAATTTCTGGAATTAAAAATAAAGTTTAGAGGGTATACTGTGGAAAATAAAGTCCAGTGTCCTGTGAAGCAGAGCAGGTCTGCAGCACTGGGATAGATACTGTTTATCAGGCAGCTTCCCAAAGAAGCAAAGTTAGTATGATAGTGACATTCGTATGTTAACAATGACAAAATCCCACTGTCAAAACCAAAAATGTGTGGAAGGAAGTTGGCATTTCTACAGAAAATACATTTTATATCAGACAAACTTGTTTTCCATCTATCTGTCTTTCACAGAATTAAATGAATACCCACTGTCTTGATATTTGCAGAAGAAAGATATATTATTTAGCCTAGATGAGTTAATTTGGAGGATGATTAGAAAATTTAAAAAGTTCGCAGGTATCACAGTGTGTCAGGGGTTGGAAGGGACCTTGGAGATCTTGGAGTCCAACCCCCCTGTCAGAGCAGGATCATATCATCTAAAAGTTCATCATTCTTGTAGTATCAGAAGAATACAGGAATACGTACGAGATCAGGCTATTGACCACTAAATTGTCATATCGCCAAGAACAACCGCGATTAAAAGATTTAAGAGAGAGAAAACAAAGCACCTTGTAAGAGGCTGCTCACAATCGGGGCTTGTGAGGTCCTAGGACAAATATAACAAAGATGCAGATTGGCAGAAATTGCCGTATGCTCCAAAACATTTCCAATTCCCTTCATTTTGTGGAATATTAATTCTAAGACAGAGCACATTTCTGATGTACAGAGTGCTTAATGTGCTCAAGCACTGCAGTCGCTGCTTGCTTCTCACTTGCAGACTAAACAGCCAGTATTATCTCCTCTTACTTAAGTGTAGTTATTGACAGCGTAGGGCAGTGGACAGGTTGTCTACAGGACATGATGGTATCGTTTAATATGTGATTATTATTTAATTTCCTCATCTTCGTTTGTCTCGCTATTCTTCACCTAAGTACTAACAATTCAGTGCCCTTGTCCTTCTACAGATTTTGTTGAGCTATTGCCTTTTCAGTAATTCCTGTGTTGGAGGAACTTGTGCTCTGTGTCTCAGGATGATTGTATGTTACAGCTATATTGTAGCTACTTAAAGTCCCAATCAACTCCTTTCAAACTGCTTTTCAAGAAGTTAAATGTCAGTTCTCACAGTGGTCCTTGTCCAGGGAGATGAATTCTGTGTTAGTCAGAAGACAATATGTATTTGGGGATCTTGATGGCATCAGCCTCCTCCATCCTCCCATACAGCAAGCTCTAGAGCCCTTTTGATGATATTGCCTCAGCACACGAAGTGCAGCTTTCACAGCCCACTCTCTATTCCAAACTCGAAGTCTCAGATCCTATTACAGGTATTTGAGCTAACAACTACTCTATTTCCAATTCCAGTTGGATGTGTGCTTAAAATGCAAAAAGTGCAGGTTTTTAAGACTAGAAGCATTCTTTTTTTTTTTTTTTTTTTTTTTCCCCTCCCCCCTTTTTTGCTCCGCGATCTTATTTCTGCAGTCGTGGCCTCTTGCATTGCTACTTCTGTCTTTGGAAAACACCCTCTTCTGCCAGAGAAGAACATATGTAAATGTACTATAGGAAGTGGAGTCTGAAAATAAGACCTATATTTTGTATAAGAAATGGGAAACTCAAGTTACCAAACAAATCACACTCTTCCGTTTGTATCCCCTAGGTATGGCTTTAAGTTTCTCTACTTTCCAGGATTTATTAAGTCCACCATACTGCAGATGGTGGAGACTCATTCTTCACACCGAGGCTGAATAGCAATTTGATTGCAGAAGGGAATACACAAGAGCCAAATTAGGTTCCCTTAAGCAACTACTCTGAGTACACTTAGACTGCTTTTACTCAGGCTTCCTTACCTGAGTAAGGACAGCAGAAAGCTACCAGAATAAAGAGTAGGGAAGATGTGCTGAAGTTACTCCAACAGCCAGAAGCTCTTCTGTTACTTCCTTAGCCTCACCGCACCTAAAGCAAATGCTACTGTAGCTCTGCAGCATGCCTGTGCTACCTCTAGCTTTAACTAGTTCAAACATGATTTACAACAGAGGTTTAGTTTATGGCAACAACAACAACAACAAAAAAATATATATCCACCATAGTCTTCTGCAGCTTAGTATTACATCAAAGGCTTGCACCATGTTTGGGAAGCTAGCAAGAACTAAAGTATTAATTGCCAGACCTAAATCAAGCTCCAAGAAGAGGGATATGGGCTTCTTGCTTTACTATAGATTTCTCTTTGATAGGTTAAGAAAAAAAAAAAAAAAAAAAAAAAAAAAAAGCTAGCAATAGAAGATAGACTAGTTATATGTATTCTTACCAATTATTTTAAAAGGACTGCCAGCTCTTTTAAATCACTTTGTATTTATGCAAACTCCTCATTGAGAGGAGCACTGGCATTCACTTTCTGTCTCATAAATACATCCATCTCTTGAAATACTTGTCAGGCAATACAACCCAATCCATAATTGGAGGGAAAAGAGTGTAAAATTCTTTTTACAATTCTATTTTATACACAGCCTTCAGTTAGTTATTTTATGCATTTACAGTGTCTCCCATCCCAAGGCACTCAAAGGGCTGATGTATCTGTGTGTTGGGTAATGATTTTTCATCCCTTCCTCTTTTGCTCTGCCAACACACTCAGTTATTCAGAATAGAGAAGATCCTTCTTCAATGAATTGCACAAGTGATCAGACAACCAAGTCTGACTTGAACCAATATATTAACTGATGATGGTGTATGGAATGAAATGAATAACCAAAAGGTGTACAAAACTGCTTTTATCCCCTCCTCCTTCCCTCCCTCCATTTTTTGTTGTTTGTTAGGGGGATTTGGTGGAGTTGTACAAGAGAGATGGCAAACAACTTTTATCAACGGTCGTGTTACTTTAGTAATAAACAATTAGAAGAAAAGATCACATTACTGACAGTCACTAGGTAAGGATTAATGCAAAGGAAAGTTTCCTAGTTCAGAGTTTAAGTGGGCTGTAAAGGGACTCTGACACCTTATTTAAAGGATATTTAAATCTAAGACCAGAGGATCTTTTCTATGCTACTTTAAGAAGCATGAAAAACAGCAACAGTGCAGTTGCAGAAGAACGCAGGCACACATACTGCAAAGCCAAGTCATACAATATTGATACTACCTCTTTGCATAGAAACAAAAGCAAATGTGTTCTGTTATCTAGACTAGATGCATATGTATAAATGCTGCCTAAAAAAGTGATACTGGGTATCATCTTAAAGCTCCTGAATGTTTTTGTGAAATGTAACAGTGAATATTTGTACTTCCCGGTTTCTGTTCCCCAGGAAAGTTGCCAGTAGCCTGATGCCCATTTTGCCACTCTCCTGAATTGCCCTTCTTCCTCTTCTTTTAAAGCCACAATGAAATTATTAAATTAAATGGGAAGAATATAAGTCTTTGCTTCATGGCAGTTTACTTAGATTCTGTCTGGGTTCCAGAGAATTTATAATGGGTCAAAGGAACCAATTAAGTTTTATAATAAGCTATTCAAATCTTAGATCACTCCCCCCCCCCACCGCCTTCCAGGTTGTTTTTTATTCTCAGAAAGATTACAAGCAATCTATGATCTACTAAAAGTAGAACCTAAAGTTATCAATAGATTCCGTTGAGGAAAGCAGAATAGACTCAGGGTTACAAGGCCTGGGCTCTGTCTGTGTCCCTCATTGTCTAGCCAGGCCAGCACAGCTGTTTGGTGGGTTTTAAGTTTTAACATATCACCAGCCTAGCCCATTATTTTGTCATATGTTTTCATGTAAGCAAATACTAAGAAGTCCAATACTTTGACTAAGAGTAATTTTAAGGAGCCCCTTGTAGGCCCTTTTTCGTAGCTCTTTCAACTGCTGCTGATAGGAAGAGCCGCTACGTGGACTTCTAAACCTGTATCTTTGGAAATACATTTTGTGTTTCTACAGATTTGAGTTGAAGATAAGCAATGGTCCGGGACTCTTGCTCTCATATCCAAAGCAGAAATGCATTCCTGCTGTATTAAACCACCACCCACACCTACTCCCTGTGCATGGCAGGATTTGGTGTCTCTTGAATGGACACCGAGTGCAATACTCTAGAGGGATCACAGGAATACGGAAAACTATATTTACATTTCATCCAGCTAAGTGCCAACCAAGTCAACATTTTAAAGAGATGATCTTGCTCCCATAGGTTTCTCCTGACGGCCTAGGGGTTCCAGGTTTCTGAACCGATAGCGATTGCAACAGGAGAGTTGGACCCTGTATTTCTTTGCACTAAGCCAGACTGCTAGGCAACTATTTGTGTGCAGTCATTAGGTCTGTGGATACCTGCGGCTGAATGGAAAGCAAAGGAACTATTGTACAGTCATTGCATCTGCAAAATGGGGGATTAGTAAGAGCTCCTGAGTGTTTGAACATCAGGGTTCCCTGAAATACAGAGCTGATCTTATAACCGTCTTTTTTCCAACATACATTGCAACTGAAGTTAATAGAGTAAGAGATTCATTCCTCTAATAGACTCAACCTGGAAAAAAAAAAAAAAAAAAACAAAAAAAAACCCTAAATCTACCTGGAAACCAGATTACTCCGTTGTTATTTTATAATTTATCTGAAGCAGATTGTGAAGTTTTAGGCTTACTTGCTCAGATCACATTTCAAGCTGTGCTGTCTCACAACTGATTAAGGTGGCTTTAAGCGTAGATAAAACTCTCTAAAAGTTAGACACACAAAATGAAATTCCATCCCGTCATTTAATAGAGGGAAATAATTTATTTTCCTCACTATATTCAATTTAATAAAAGTTTCTGTCTTCCCATGAGTGCAGGAACTGAGGCCCTAAGCGCATTGCAAGGGGCCCGTTCTGGGCAGATGATGTATTGTTTCTACCTCTGACAGCGACCTTAGCTTTGCCTCTTTTAAACTTTGGCAGCCATCACAGCGGTTTTTGTGCCAAGAAGGCATTACTGAATGTAAATGATATAAACAAAACGGTCTCAGACTTTAAGTTTTATTTAACCCAAAATGGACATTTTGCAGCAAAACCTTTCATCGTGCAAGAGCTGCACAGGAGGTAAATGCTTTCCTAAGTGTGTCTTGAACAGGCACATATCTATTTCCGGGTGTTATTTTTCTTATGTTTGGAGTGTCAAAAGACCCACCAAATGAGAGGAAACCTGACTCTTGTTTTTCAAACTGCAGGTCAGATTGAGACAAGATTTCCTGCAGGAAACAGAGATGTTAACAGAAAGTGCAGGGGTCAAAACATGTCCATCCGTTTCTCCCCTCACTTTATACTATACAACTTTCATAAACTCCTCATCCAAGAGCCCTGTCTCGACAAAATAGGCTTGTTCTTCAACAGTGTGAGGAGACGGTGGGATTGAGGTATCTGGTAGAGGCCCTCCCCATGGCCCTCTCTCCAAGAGGTCAGGGAGGTTGGCGGTCTGCAGCCTGGGGGAGACTCAGCTGCAGGCAGTGGAGAGACTGGCCGAGAAATAAAAGCTCCTGTGGGGATGTGTAAAAGTAATTTGTGATGTGAATGGTCTCCGTTGTCCCTAATATAGTGCTCATGTGTTAGAGCTTCTCTTTAACATAAGTGGGCAGTTGTTTCGTGTTCAGCTGATGAAAAGAATCCCTGCAGAGCTTGGTGCAAGATTTAGAAAGTTCCTCCAAGACTGTGCACCTCTGACCAGAGGAAATCTGTCCTTTCCTTTCACACCTTTCCACATCTGCCATTAAAGGCTGTTCATGAGGTTCCTGTACATTGTGTGTCCTCACTGACATCCACAGCAAACCTTTTCCTGCCACCGAGATAAGGAGGATCACACTACTAGCAGGGAGCTGAGATGCCTACCTGAGCTTCAGCAAGCCTGAAGATGGTGACCGATTGATGCTTTAACTGTTAGTGTTTTCTTACTTCTATACCACTGTATAGTAGACAGGGAGCAGCAGTTTTTTAAAGATCTTTAGCTATGTGATTCTCACTGAATGCTTAGGATCAAAATGTTAAAAAGTCACTGGATTTAAAGCCAGGCAAGGTGGTGGCACTCACTGCTTTTCAACCTTGCTGTGCATTGAAGATACATCAGTTATACACAGAGGAGGGTGTTTCACCCACTTGCTGTTTGGCAGAGTCTCAGCACCGATGAGCAATTAACAACCCGAGATGTCACAACCAGCTGAGCTGTCACACCTGGGGTAGCTATTGGAGATAGGTTTGTCCACTGGATTAAAGCTTCATTACCCTGCCATTGACTCGCTTCACAACAGCTGGCAAGTCACGCTGCATTCATAGCTGTCTCCTTAAGATAGTTTCTGCAAAAGGAAAGCCCTGGTGCCATCTATCTGAAAGTATTTGCAAGTAGGCATCAGTGTTAGCAGCTTAAGATAAGCATATATTTATCTAAAACCCTCTACAGAAGAGGGATGACTGAAGGTATACTTGGCCAATTTAACTAGCCAGGAAAGATTGATATCATGAAGGTTGACTTGGCTAATCTACGCTGATTTGTGCTTTCAGATGAGGAACTTGAGTAATTCACATTTTAGTAAAGTCAGCCCAAAGACCACATTTTTTGACAGATAACTTCAGAAGGAAACAGAAGCCTGAATGTTTTGGGTTTGGGTTGTTTTTTTTTTTTTTTTTTTTCTTCCTCTTCTTCCTCCAGGCAAACATTTTCTTCACTGAGTGATGAGCTTTGCTTTCTGTTATCCAATATGAAATGTTACTGAGTAAACTCTTAAGCTGTTTTCTGTAGAAGTACCTATAATTTATCAGAGAGGCTAAAGCAGACACAAGCCATACAGGAGCAGTTTTTGAGGTTTTCCAGTTCAGCCTTGGTAACCTTATCTATTTCTTTTGTCTCAAATTAATAAAAATACCTCCATAAATTTAGTTGTACTTAACCCTTCTATTTTCAGGCGGCTTTGGGGTTGACCATAAACATGGATTCTGCATTGGACGTTTTCTCTGGGGACAAAGCAGGGAACTATTTTGACCACTTACAAAGAGCTGAAGCACAGAAGAGGAATGGATTTGAAGTGTTGTTCTCCACATGATAGTCTTCAGGTGCAACTGTTGTGCTTTCACACATGTTGCATGGTCCCTCAGATAAATCTAATGTCAGAAGCAAGCCTTGGGGCATTAGCAGAGAAGACAGATATAGGTCTTTATGTTCAATTTTGTATAACACAAGCCACTGAATGACAGTTCGGGTAGCTTTAGATCTCCATGTCCTCCAGCATGAAAATAGCAACTGAGTGAGGACAGTGACTTGTCTATCCTGCTGTTCTATCCATGACACAGCATGGGAGTGTACTCAGTTCTTCATGAAAATCCAAGCCGATAACTTAAGCACCTTTTGACATTTCAGTGCAGGACTATTAATTAGAATGGTTAGTCTGGTTACCATCATACACACTTTGCAAACTGAGGAATGTTTATAATTTACAGATTATGAAAACCTTACTATTTCCACACAACAATTCCTTTTTTCTAACAGACTTCAAATAGCCACGGTGCTCACCGACTTAAAGAGTTAAAACAGCTTTGTTAAGCTGGCAACATACTAAAGCAAAAATGTGTCATCAGAAATTCTTTGCTCATTGCTTTTCAATATATTTCAAACTATTTCATATTGTGGAAGAATTGATAACTGGACTACACTATAGGAATATTAGAATGCTACAGGACCTCCCATCACTATGTGCAATGAAAACACATGTGGAGAGAACCCCTAGAACAAATCCCACTCATTTATAGCTCGAGCAGCTTCTTTCATAGTACTTTATAGATACTTTTAAACAGCTGTATATAGGAAAGAATTTTTTAGTATTGGACTGTTGGGGCAGGGGGGATTGTTTGGTTTTGTTTTTTGCAATGTCAACTCCCTGGATTTCAGGTGGAATAGTTAAAATAACAGTGCCACATCCGAAGGAAATTATCCTGTTAAGGTGGAGTAGTCACCTCTACAAACTTCAGTATTAAGTCACTTAACCAGCAGGAACAAAGGACATCTGTGATGAGCGATACTGTGCACAGAATCCAACAATTTGGGTTCACTATCCAGTTTTAGTTAGTGCACTTAAACAACAGATAACTTCAAAGAGGGCAAGAAGTTGCATTTTGCTCATGCTTATTTGCCCAGTTGAAGTATTTCTTTCTTTCCTCTATTTTAATTGGTGAGATAGTGAGAAAGGGTTTGGTTTGGGTTTTTTTGCTTGTTGTTGGGGCTTTTTTGCTTGTTGTTGGGGCAGCATTTTTTCAAAGATAGTTTGTAAATTAAAAAACAAACAAAAACCACCACCCCCCCCCCCCCAAAAAAAAAAAATCCAATTACCCCAAGATCACCAAACAAGCATTGTGGCCAGATGCAGCCTATCAACCAACCACTCCAACCAGCACAGGTCACGCGAGCTTCAGGTAGCAGGTAGATCTATACACTTTTACCACTACCTTCAGGATCCAGCAGCCACTAACTGAATTTATGGCAGAAACTGAGTTTTCCAGACAACACCTCTACATTTCCAGTCCCATACCTAAAACCTTTGCTTCTTACATCCTGCAAGTCTTAATAATGAGGTGCCATTGCTTGTCAGGATCAGCTGTTCTGAAAGACAAGTAATCCCATGACAGCATTTAATTCTGCCCAAAAGTGATGATTTGCTATCTGTGCTTTTTGCTCCACATTAAAAAACACCTTTATAACTAAAGCAGTAGCCACGCTAGGGAGAAATTTTGTAAGGTCTCCCACCCATACACTATGCGTAGTCTTAAGGGTAAGATCATCTTCATTTTCAACATTATATAGTTACTAAAAAAGAAGCTGAAGTGGTATATTCTGTTTCACTATTTCCTTATCCATCTCTTGGCACATCAATCCCAAAAGCTGCCTCTGAAGATCAGGGACCATCCAAAAGAATCAAGAACATTTGCCAAATAATTCTCTTAACCAGGATTTTCTCAGAGTTAGATGCTGGAACTCTTGCGTCACTCACATATGTCACCCAACTGGAAATCAAAGTAATGACACTGTAGAAGACAATAGCTGCCTCTTTCACAAAGGACCACGCCGCAACCTTACAGATTACGTGCCCTTTAACTGGAAACACTTAGCAAACAAATAACAAAGGAAGCCTTACTTCCCAACATCAACACCAGATACAGTTAAGATCTACTGAGCAGAAACATTACCTTTTGAAAGTACAACACCCAATTTTCAGCTTGGTTCACATTCAACTAAGTCATCAAGTTTCATAGGAGGAAAAAAAACCAACCAACCAAACAAACTTACATTATCAGCTCCAACTTCTCACCATGCCAGCTTCTAAGTTTTACCACCAGGTCCTCCTCCTCCCAGTAAGGCAAGATAAGGAAATCCTGAATTCATTGCAGCTGGCCTGATGAGCTTTGTAATTAGGACATGCAGTGGTCTTTTGGCTTCTTGAGAGCACTAACTCTTTCACTACCAAATCCTTTCTATCCTGATACAGCTCAAAAGGAGACTGCATTTGAGAGGTATTTGTTTTCTGCTTTTTAAAGGAACAGGTTAGCTTTGCTAGTGGCACACTGTGAACATAAAGCAGTCATTGCTTTTGGGGGAATTCAGCAGAGAAACAGTCTCCCTGCCACCTCCCAGAGGTGTAGCAACGCACTTGAGACCAGGAGGAGTCAGAATGCATTTCCGTCTTCCTCTCTATTTTCCTTGCAACTGTTGTCTGTCTGACACCATCAGCATTCTGTCTCTGTCACTGTTACAGCCCCAGACATCCCCTTTGAGCATGAAGCTAATTCAAAGTTCTTGCTGAAAACCCTTCTTAAAAATCGCTTTTGCAGCAAATATTTAGTAAAGGCTGAATTGCTGATTTGAAATGAAGTGCCCTTGACAAAAAAAAACCAAAACAGAACAACCTGTTTTACGTGTCTCAGCAATATTCACTCACCCCTTGTCTTCCAGAAAGACAAAATGAACTCAATCACCATTCGCTTTCATCACATTCATTACATTCTCCTGAGCTGTTGCTATTTGGGTCCAGGAGCTGGGTTGAACTTTCCCACCACCACCCTTATTATATAACTTGGCTTTTAGGAACGGCTTCTTTTCTCATATCCTTCTGAAGAACTAGAGGTTTCCACAGCTAGCAACAGGATGTAGCACCATTTGTGCTGGTGCTCTTTATAGCATCTTTGAAGTGCCAGATTGATGTGTTTTTCACATTGACTTGGAGTTAAGCTGATTTAGGACCATTTTCCAGGCCAGATTAGCAGGAATGGCTGAAGCAGTTTGCCTGACTCTATACCAGCAGGGATAGACTGCACCTTGGGATTGTCTAGGAAATTTCCTTAACAAATTCATTGTTCTTTGAATCACCAGTGACGTCAGCAATATCCATCTTCTCCTTTCATCCTGTCATCTTCTGGGATGTTATATTTGTGTCTTTTCCTTTTTTAACGCTTGGCCTCACCATGATTATAGGGAAGTGTTTCATGATGGGTTGTGTGTTTCATGATGACTGGATGTTTTGGCATGTCCAGCTTTGGCACATATCACACAAATGCCCTGCCAGCTGAACCAGGTGTGTCATGCTTTGGCTGCAGAGCCCTTGGTGACTGCTAAGATCATGATTTAGCATCAGTAGAGCCAGGAGTCTGATGGGATCCTACCTAGCCTTTGACAAGGCTTCTGGCTGCCACAGTTGAAACAAACAGCAGTTTGTAAAGGGCTGCTGACAGTGGGCATCACTGTGGGCATCGCAAACTTCACATTACTGTACTGACCTGAAACATGCCAAAAAGGGTTGTTGGAGTTATGTAATACCCAGTCGTGGTACCAACTTGTAATGGGGGTAAGAGCTCAGTGTGAAAGATATGTAGGAAAGAAAATAGTGAGCCATATGTGCAAATCAAAGCCTACTGAAGGCAGCAGCTAGATATGTTTTATTTTGTCACTGGGTTGACCCTGAGAGCAGAAATAGCAGCCTCCTGATGGGCAGGAGTTATATATTCTACATCCCCAAGGGATGTTCCAGATTTCAACAATGGTTAAAGAATTTGGGATTTCACCCATTCTGTGTGTCCATACACCCACCCTTCTATAAAAAGCAGACAAGAGGGAATTTGCAAAGCTATTAATGGGTGTAATGCATGTGAAGTACTTTAAGAATCTCTTGGCAAGAGGGACTCTTAAAAAGAAAGATTTTGTATTATTCCAAGTGTATGTAAGAGAAAGTGGCTCCTAGGGAGAAAAGAACTTCTTGAAGACTCTTAATTAATCATATTTTGGCACCCATAGCACTTCCCCTTCCTTTTAACAGTTTGTTGCCAGTAATTTCTCATTCCAATAGTGTCCAATAAATCCTAGAAAATAATTCCAGGGACCGTTGGAAGTATGTTTGGTTGCTAGATGGCTAAAGCAGCTAAAACGCTGTTATTTTTTGAAATAGCTTTTCCTTTTTAAGTATATACGTTTAACCCCTGAAACAAAGTGGCTGATTCTCCTCTCAGCATCCAGAACATCTTACACCAGCACAGAGCTATGCTGTGCTGGGGGTAAAATGATGAGTGTTTAAGCACCAGGACAGGTGTGAAGTCCCCCCATGAGATCCCACTATGGGGCCATTTGAATTGATCCTGTTGCTGTGCATCAGCTTCAGCTTTGCAAGAGGGGTCAGTGGAGCTCAGCACGTTGTGTTTGACCGTAGCGAGCGAGTGTGGGGTGAAGCAGATTATCTGTACCGTGGTGGCCTGCCATTTAGACTCAATTTTTATTTACTGTCTACACCATCTGCAGTGGGATAGGATTCAGTGGTAGTTTGGACTCATCCAGATAATTGTGCCTAGAGCTCCAATACGATTCTTTTGGTTTGTGACTGTCACCCAGAAAATGCACTCCCTGTGCACACATCCTGGATGTTTGAGATCTCAGAGATAAATGTAACTTCATTTCAGATTTATTTCACAAACTCTCTAAATCAATTTCAAAGCGTGCCTTCAATACATATGTAGCATATATAAACATATATGACATACATAAAGACTCCACAGAGGCACATATTGGACCTCTTCCTATCTCACTCTCCCATAAGCCAGTAGTAATTCTCTGATACCAGGAGAATTACATGAGCATAGCATTACCGTGGGATGTATCAGACCTAACATAGAAGCATCCTATGGAATGTGTCCCATCATTTCAGGGTGCGGAGGACTGTCAATAGTTGGTCCTGTTTCTACAGTGATTCATTACGATGTTTTGTGGTTTGTGTTGTTTTTTTGGGTTTTTTTGTTTTTTTTTAAGTTATTATTTACTTTTTAAGCTTCTACTACAGTTTTTTTTGAGCCTTAACACATTAAAGTGAATCCTTGTTATCTCTGCTAAGGAGATTAGCTGTGTATGTGATTATGGGTTTCCTGCTGCTTTAAAACTACTGAATGGCAAATTAGGAGCTCCTGATTTTGATTTGCAGATTGAGAGAGTGAAGATCCCATTGAGGTGAAGAACAAAATCTAGGCATTTACTGTTTATCAGGAAATGTTTAAATCACAGCAGGTTTTCCCTTAGAAAATCCAAGACAGATGTAGAACTGAATGTCTCTTGTTATTGTTTGAACATGGAACTCTATGTTGTCTGTCTCATTAACCCAACTGGAAATTAAAAATTACTTTATATTTTTCCTAGTGTTCTTTTTCTTTCTGTGATTAAAGTATTTTTTGTGTAAGTAGTTTGGGATGCAAAAACATTCCTTTCTGGGGGTTGTTCTTTCAGCTTTTTGCCTGCATATTCTAACTGTACTATGCATGTGCTATGATCAAACACAAGAAAGCAATTGTTGTTCAGTGGAAAGGTTGGACTAAGTGAACCATGGCAAGCTCAATAGTTTCCTCAGTGGGGTGACCACTTCTATTGCATTGCCTTTGGGAAACCTCTTTATTAATGGCCTGTATATTGCTTTCCTCAAATATGCAGCCATGTTCTTAATGGGGGGAAAAAAAAAAAAAGAAAAAAAATTTAAATTTTAAAAAATCCCATTTTTGTCTGCTATTTTTAGCCCTCCCCTACTCAGATCAGTATCAGAACAATGCTTAATGCAATACTGTGTTTCACGTGACTTTCCTCTTTTATTTTGCAGGCTCTGAGCAGCAGTCTATACAAGAGTGCATCACCTTATGGCTCTCTTAATAACATTGTGGATGGGTTAAGCTCCCTCACTGAGCATTTCTCTGACCTATCCCTTTCTTCGGAAGCCAGAAAACCCAGCAAGAGGCCACCTCCTAACTACCTGTGCCACCTCTGCTTTAACAAGGGACACTACATCAAAGACTGCCCCCAGGTAAGGAATATGCAGTATTCTGGAAAAATCTTCATTACAATTTTCACCATTCTTTGCTTTAGTAACACAGAATTTGACTGAAATACTTCTTTAGAGTAAATAGCACTGAAGAAATATCTTGACAAAGCACCTAGCTAGCCATGTGTTCTTTTAGTCTATTCTTTATCACGGCACTGATGGAAAAAAGATGTGCTATTTCATTTGCCTAATACGTATTACAAAAGATATTAATCTAGGCACATGAATAAGTAGATTTGGGAACTTTAAAAATGGCTACTATGCAATTTTCTATCACAGAGATTGTGTAAAATACATTTTCAAGCAGTGCACTGTATAGTCAGTTTGGCAATGGCACTTAATAAAAATATAACAAGATACATATGCTAAAGGAGAGTAAAATGTTACACTGGATGAGAACTTTGAATCAATGTTGCAGGAACACAAACTCCAAGTATTTCTGGTGCAAAATGTCTTTCTTCTCAAAGAAAAGGTTTGCTATACTTGGCAAGATGTGAAAGTCTTGGACTCCTAGAACGTTTTTGTAGTGGCAAAGCTGGCAATATTTATTTCCTTAGAAAAGAAGTATAAACCAGCATTCACTAAAACCATTTGCCAATCTACAGGTTTTTTTTTTTTCTGACTCTTCAAGCCATAGTGTGTGAGGTTTCTCCATCCTCTCAAGTTTCAGCTGGATGCAGTCGTGTTGCTGGCTTAAACTTTCTCAACTCCAACAACATTCTATGTAGAGTCCCAAGGAAATCAAAGTGCTGCCAAAACTTTAGAAATACAGATGTGGACATTACTGGCATTCACTGTGACTTTAACCTCCTACCCCCTTAACGTGTGACTTTCAGCTGAATTCATCTCTATAAAATTAACTACAGTTAATTTGCAGTTGAGGATGTCAGGCATATATAAGCCAAAACACACGCAGAAAAGCATCTGCCAGCTGAGCAAGGTTAGCACGAAATCAAGTCTAATGTGAGATGAGCTTTAACTGATTATATTCCTCCTCTGTTACGACTAAACAGGTTTCTTCATGGACTTTAGCTGTATCTATTTAATTAACTCTAACAAAAGCTATAGAATTAAAGTACATTTACAGTCCTGGTTGTGACAATTGAGAATATTTTTCCTTGATATTATTTCAATATACGTCAAGTAAGACTTTAGGGAAAAACCCTCAAACTATGGCCTTTCTTTGCTAGGAGATCAAAACTACTCTGGTTTGTTTACTTCAGTGTTTAATGTACTTAGTTTAGCATGTTATAGCAAAAGGTAAAAATAGGACCATGTAAGAGCATATTTTACTTAACAAAGGTTTTTAACTACTAAGTATTTGGCAGAGGGAGAGAGTGATGAATTGGAGATGGCTGCACCGTGCTGTGTAAGAAACAAAAGAAATACAACAGGTCTCTTGGTGATTAATAATTGCGAGCTTCAGCTCACACAAGTGAACGTGTCAGTGTTGGAGCAGTGACGTATTGTTTCTTTCCTAGCTATTTTTACAGCTAGAGGCACTAGGGATTAAAGAAGAGTTAATGAAAATTGAAGACATACCCATAGAAATATAGGAGATGCAAATGAACTAAGGGTCTTGTAGGAATATTAACTTAAATTGGACATCCTATGTAATTTTTGTTAAGATTTCACTAGTAGCATCTTCAATTTCTTTGTGAACCAGGAAATGAAAAGACTTCCTACAGGGTGTACTCTGTGGCTGGCCCATGAGCTAGTCAGTAATGAGTGAAGCAACACAGGATCAGGAGGCATCTGTTTGCTCACTGCACGTGGTTTTCTACAGTCCCAGGCAGCCATACCATACAGCTCCTTTCATAAACTGAGCAAATTTTAGTTAGGAAGCATTTTGGTATTTTCCCCTTGCTCCTGCTGATGTGGGAAGCTGCTCCAGAACCTCACTCCGCTCCTCATTAGAATCTTCCAATTTCCAGGATAAGTGTAACTCATGGCCACTTCATAGTCATTTGTTCTCCTGCCAACATTGTCCTCCGCTGAAATAGCTCTGATCCCTCCCTGGTGTTTATCTCAGGATGTATTAATAGACTGCAATCATATAATCTCTCAGCATTCATTCTGTAGGACTAACCAAGCCAGGTTTTCTCAGTTTCCTCACAAAAAGCATTCAGACTCTCTATTTCCCAGTCCTTCTCATAGCTCTTTTATGCTTTTCATCTCCTTGTGCACGCGTGACGATGTGCACGTATGGCACAGATCTCACCAGTGTCTTTTGCTGTGTGTGCATGTACCTGTTTCTGTAGATCAAAGTTTGTGTTACTTAAGGAACAGATGATATGAAATTTGTTCTGCTTTATTGGAGATTTCTAACGTTAGCAAGTGTTTTGTGGTCTAGTGAGCATGTAAGTGCTTTCTTGAAAAAGAACAAACTTAAACATTCACAGAAACTTAAGAACTTCCCTTATGTTATCTCAGTTTGAGGGCAGATCTACAGGGGATGAGCCTGTGTGCAAGAGTTACATTCAAACTGTTGAAAACGTGCACGGAAAGGGGCACCACCAGCAGGATCAGGCCTTTGTCGGAAAGACCCCATTTGTTACCACTCTGCTTTGACAACAGATGATTTCTTAATTTGAACATTATATGCACTACTTAACAGCTTAGATTTTGAGGCTTAGTTTTGCGAGTGCTGTCAAAAATGAAAGTTGTTTTGCAAATCCTACCAGAAAAGGGCTATAGCTATGCATTTTCTAAATACTTGAATTTGGATAGAGAAAAGAGATTAACTAATCTGATTTGGACAAAATGCATATCAGTAAATCATATGGTATTTTTATTTTCTTTTTATGTAACTGTCTAATAAGAAACAGATTTTGAAATAGGGTGTTCTATGGAGCTTTTGCTGCATAACAAAGAAATTGTGTAACAACTTTGAGACTTTATATCCTCTCTTAATTCTGCTTGTTATAAACACTGTAAAGACATGTTCTTTTTCTGTTGCTGTAAAAGTCAATGGTATCCCATACTGATGGAAATACATGTATCAGTTCAGATTTATATCTTAAGTGATAATGTTCTAGCGGGCTAAATAATTCTAAACAAACAAAAAACCCAAAAAGGCCAGCTTTAGCATCTGAGTACCTCAGGTATCTGCAGTTTGTCCAGTATCCTGTCCAAAATGATCTGTCTGGAAACTGAAATGGGATTTAGCAAACTTCTGTTATTTTAGATGTAGCTTGTGTGATCTGGAGTGACAGAAAGTGTGCATTCTGCTTTAGAAACTACCAGAAATGAGAGCTATGTTATGACTGCAATTCATCATTTTTAATTTGCCTACATTTTCAAAAACTGTTGCAATTATGTCTATAAAAAACACAGCACTTTGTATCTTTAGTGTCATCTATAGCAATACTTACATCTTCCCTGAACTGATTTTTGAGTTTCAGTGGCTTATATGATAATATCCAACTCATACGTCTCTGAAGTTCTTTCACATACAGAACTCTCATTGACTTGAATGAACTGAAGAAATATCTAGAGAATAAAGGTTCAAAGCACTGCTCTTAAAATAGTGGCACTCTTAAATTATCATTGACAGTGCCATCAAATATAGAAAATATTTCTCTTTAAATGGCAAGATGAGGAATGAGAGTACTTTTCCTATCTGGTTTACTAGTGGTTAGTTGTGTGATGCGTAAGTATATATACATGTATAGATTTGTCAAGACCCTTACTTATTGGTATACCCAAAGATGCTGTGCCAACGCACATGTTACACATGCATGATAACCATAGGTTTCTTTCCTTTGCCAAGACAAATAATGATGAGCTCTGGGCCAGTAATACATTAAGATACATGATTCTTTATGACATTTATTTATCTAGCATATGTAGAAACACATAGAAGACCTTTTGTAAAAGCTACATTGTCTCTTTTCACCCATTACCCCTGAGTTTATATCTTTAAATCCTACAAAATATAAACAGCGTGTTTGTTTGTAGTATGCACGGTCTGCAGAAAATGCATCTTACTCCTTTACAGCATAGGGAGGTTACTGACTTTACCACCCTTCTGTGATGTCATCACCCTAAACTCAGACTTATCATATAAGTTTAATACACAGAAAATACAGGATAACGGGGTATGGTGTTGGGTACAATATATATGTACATTTGTAAATAAAACATCTAGTTCAGGTTCTAAAAATTGCCTAGTGATTGAACCTTTTTCCATGGTTCAAAATCTTCTTTGGGAAGGAAATACGTGAACACAGATCCCAGATCGCATTTATTGCATGCGTAATTTCTCTCGTTAATTTGGGCAGTAATGGATTGACAGCAAAGGCAGCAATGAAGTTTGTACTTGTAGAGGTCCAAGCTAGACCCTCAGCAAAGCATCTCTGTATTCAGGTTTCCAAATGGCTTTACCTTGTGTTTCTGCCAAGCACCAGTTCCAGGTACAGGTCATTCTGTCCTGACCTTTTACAAAAGGATTTGACAGCACTTGAACAAATATGTGCAGGCCTAGTCACTCAAAAAATACGTGGAGTTTGCTCTGATCCCTGTGCCAGTGCCACACTCTGAAAAAAATCTTCCTGACAATTCCTGTAAATTTCTACACAGACAGGGAACTCTCAAATCATGGAGATTTGGTGGAAAAGAAAAACAAATACAGGCAAATATCAACATTCTACAGTCAAATCCCTGATGCACTGCAACTGTTTAATCCAGTCCCTGGGAGACACAGGACTGTTACACAGTGTGTTTCCCAATTTTACACTATAATCCTAAGGGAACATACACACGTGTGCTCCTAGAAGTACAGACATACTGCCACAGACATATACATAATGGGAGGCAGTATTGGCCTCATTTTGCACTGCATGTTTAAATTTGTGAATGACATGTATGGTATAATCCATATTAATGAGGCCAACAGTGAGCTTTAGAGCAGATCCTGTAAAAATGAAGTACCTTGAGAACACATATTCAAGTCAATGGCAGTAGAAGGTAATTTCTGTGGCTGCTTGAGTTAGCATAGATTTGCTTTTGTGGTTTCATGCAGGATGTGGAAGAAATCAGTGTCAAGCTGAGTTTAGTCCTTTCTTCTTAGTCTGTAGCTTGGTCTGCCAAATCATTCTGCCCTGAAGCTGTCCCTCCCTGCGGTCAGATATAGTGGATCTTTGGCAGTAGAGCTGGCTCAGCAGGCAGCTATTTGGCTGCAAGATTGCTCTGACTCCCATGCCTGAAACATTAATCTGATTTGTCTTGTGCCTTATGGTTGTGCAAGGATCTCAAAAGTCCACAATATTGAGGGATTCCACAGCTGTGCATTCTCCAGGTACCAAAGGCTGTCTAAGATGGCAGTAAGGAACAAGCTGCCATCTTTACAAAGGCAGAAAGATTTTATCTTTCTGGTTTTTAGCTTAGAGAGCTTATTAAAAAAACCCCAACCAACCAACCAACAAAACCCCAAAAAACCCAAGCAAACAAAAAACCCCCACAACAACAACAAAAAAACGCCCACAACAACAAAGAACAAAACAAATCAAACACAAGCCTCTTAAAAATTATTTTTCTTTTTAAGTAGAAGACGATGTTTTGGAGAGCTCTGGAATTAAAGGAGATCACGGACTTTGAAAAAAATCTTAAAATTCACTCTGAAATTAATAATTTTTGACAGTTGCTACATTTTACAGTGGTCTTTAGGAGGTCGGGTGATGGCTTCCAAATAAACATGTCTTTTCTCCATTGAACTGAGTGAAATACCAGTACTGTTACTCAGTTATAGGATGAGGGTTCAATCTCCTTGGTCTCTCAGGAATCTGAAACCCTGTATGGCTCAATTTTAGAAGTTTCACCATAGTTTTTGTTCAGAGTATGCTTGCTGGCATTTGATCTGGTGCCGTACAGGTCTCTCTTGTTTATGCTTCAATTCTGTTGGCTTAGAAAGTTATTACCAGCCTGACAGTGGAATCTCTGATATGAATAGAGCAGTATTTGAATCACCAAGATTAGTATTCCTCTTAAAGAGGTAAAGATGAAAATATGGGATACATAATAAAAGAAAAGAACCTCATCTCTGGTGCAGTAGCACTGATTTTACTATGACCACTACTGAGAGAGAGCCTGTGTGCTTGTATTACAAGGAGGAAAAAGCTGTAATTAGTTTCAAACTGCACATGGCACTCCAGAAATATATATATCTAGCCCCTTGGTTCTCTAGCTTTGAAATGCATTTTGATACATTAAACCATTTTGTATAGTGCATATTTCAACACCTAAATATATTGCTATAAGAGATGGTAATTCTTAGGTGTTCATTCTGTGAATACTTATGCATATACTAAAATTCCACATTACAACATACTGGAACAATCTGAGGCTCTCATAATTCTTGTTTATACACAACATGCTACTTTTATTTACTCATATTTTTCCACTCAGAACCTGCATAAAATTGTTTCAGATTATTTGGACTTGGCTATGATTTTTTAGATTATATCTTACCACATGCAGCCACTTTGACAACTCCATGATACCAAATATACTACAGAATTTATTGCAGGTTTGTTGTTTTTTTTTTTTTTCCTCATATGCTTGAATTTAGCCCTGCCAAGTTTTCTCAGAGTTTCCAAGATTAGCTGGATATATTTTCTCAGATCATCTCTACTTTTATTATGAAGACTTGCAGAAATCTTGTATGGTGAGCTGTAGTTTTGTCACATCCATTTTATCTCTGGAAATGCAAGCAGTTTAGGAGTCTGAAACATCAGAAAATACCCACTGGGCTCTGTTTTGGAAATTATGAATAAGCTTTGCATATCATGGATTTAAACCATTTACCAGAAAGGCAAGTAACTTAGACATCTGTATGTATGTAGAGGGGATTCAAAGAGTCCTGCTTTGAGAGCATGCTCCCAAAGTACTAGCTTTAAAACCGTGGCTCTAATATGGGACACGTCCAGTTGTTTGATAAACCGGGTACTTGGAAAGAAGATACTGAACCCTAACATACCAGAATAAGAGCAGTTAGATAGTGAAAAGCAAAACAGAGCTGTTTCTGTGCCCCTTTCCTGTCTAGCACACGATACTACATTCCCAAAAGTCTGGAACACCAGCCAAAACCAAACCCCTCCTTCATCACCATTGCTAGGCCATTATTACTGTGGTTCAGTCTTTATTACTGATACAAATTCAGACTTTTCTTTCTTTTTCTGTGGGAAATGCAGTGTAAACATGTGATAAAGGCAAGTACTATAAGAGGGCATGCATGCTTGGTCTTTGCAGCAACCTTGGAGTGGAATCTCAGGTCCTTTGTGATGGTTACCAATGGACTGTGTGGCAGGGATTGGACAACCACCCGCCACAGAATTTTATTTCATTTCAGTGAGCTTTTCCAACTTCTTTTTATTTGCTTTTGAATCTCATTTACATATTCACTGTCTAGATAACTTGAGGCTGGTTGCCCAGTGGCAACAAGGTGGATATCAGGAAGAGAATGCTGCCCTTATGGATACCTGGCATTTAAACTGAATAAGGTTTCAGCACTTGTAAAGCCTTATCTTGGTCCGGATTGAGGACAGTAATTCAGGGAAGACTGGAGAGGAGAAAAATTACTTGGAGGTCTCTGAAACATCACTTCTGTTGAAAGACTGAAGAACCGCTATTGTTTGCTCCCCCCAAAAGACACATTAATAATTTGCAAGTAGGTAGAAAACCTTGCATGAAGGGCTCAGGTTTTTTTTCCACAGATCCATAGCTAATGAGTCCAGAGTACTGGACTTCAACCAGGCTGCTCTTTTTAACTGTAAGGCATTGAAATAGAGTTCCTGGGAAGGCTCTTGATCATTAGAAGACTTTTAGAACAGTATAGATAAACATACATCCAGATTTTCATGGGTGATCCTGTTGAGGGACAAGTGAGCAAATGTCCTAAAGCATCTCCCAACTTTATGTTTCTGCTATTGCATCTCCTAATACTACTAATAAAACTCTTTATCTTAAACATGCATAATTTATATTTAAAGAATGTTCACAACAGACCAAATCCAAACCCTGTGAATGTCACTGAGAGACTTTTATAAACTCTTTTGAAGTAGACTGAACACAGCTATTGCCTTGGTCTAAATCTGAGTTGTTTACTAATAATTTGCTATTTGCTTAGTTTGCAGAAAAACTGATAAACCATAATTAAGTGCTTAGCTTGGAAATGAATACTGTGAGCATTGCTCTTGAGAGAGAAAGTAAGGTCTGGTTTTCTGCCCTCCACAAGCTGATTTATAGATAAGGTAGAGAACTACCAGGTCAATACCACACTGGTTTATCAATTCCTCATTCATGCTGATAATAAAGGACTAATGGAAGATTAAGTGACTCATGTTTTCTCACTTCATAAAGTATTTTGGTTTAGTGTGAAATATAGGTTGTGGAATTTCCACCCACGCATGGAAGCATTCAAGATCTGACTGGACAAAGCCCTAGGAAAACTGACCTGAACTCAGTGTTGGTCCTGCTTTGAGCAGGAGTTTGGACTTGGTGGCCTCCCAGTGTCCCATACAAATTTAATGACACTGTGATTCTATGATAATTAACTAAATTTTCATGTCCTGCAACAAGAGATGCCGATTTTTTCTTCAAGAACTCTGTATCTCCCAGCTCTAATGTCTACCACAATCCTTCCTCACTGTGCTTTTAAATAAAATACACTTGCAAAATACAATACTGTTAAAGCACAGAAGTTGAAGCAAAGGGGCAACAAATACAGAAAACAAAAGACCCTAAACCTTGGAAATAACACCTGTCAAAATGTCCATGCACTTCCCGTAAAAATGTAGCTTCATTTAATCTATATTTAGAAAGTCAATAAAAATAACTGTTTTTCAAAAGGAATTTTCTATAGGTAAATATCTGTTTCGAGAAGTTGTTGAAACAGCTGAAAAAGCAAACCAGGTTGAAGCAGACATCTGGAGTGAAAGAAACCACTTTGCAATGGTATGAATTTGTTTTGCAACAAGTTGTTTTGTAACAACTCATAAGCTTCATTTACCCACATGAACGTTTATATCTTGGCATTTCTGCTTTGAAATTCTGAAAATTTTCACATCTGGGAAATGTATGAATATTTCAACTCTCCTTCCCAGTTTAAACAAAACCTTGTTTCCCTGTTCTTCAAAACTGAAAATGCATGGTTTTTTACAATTCCCATGCCCACTTCAGAAGGCTTACAAGGTCTGAGCAGAGGCTGTAATGGTGTCAGATAAACAGGGTATGCTCTGGCTGTTGAGAAGAAAAGGACCGTCAGAGCAAAGTGCCTTGTCTCTCCCTCCCTTTTCCTTCTAGCTTACTGCACAGAGCAAGAAGCCAGCAAACAGACAGCAAAAGCAGTGAAGAACAAGAGCAAATCTCTAAAGGCAGAGCAGCGTTTTCTGCTGACCACAGCTTGCAGCAGCAGCTCAGTGTCTCCCAGGACAGTCTGTAGATTGTGAGGACACAAATCCAACCCAGATAGGCTCTCTCATTTTCCTGCTGCCAAGATGTACCAGTCAGTCCTGCCTTTCACTCCTGTTATGTTGCTTCCTTCAAGAAATTAAAATACTAAATGGAAATTAATCCCTCTTCCATTCCCCTGGTACAGCACAAGTATTGGTGTTACTCTGCTGTATCTGGCTTATGTCAATAAATGTAAAAGGAGCCTTGTATATTTCGATATGGCCCCTTTTACAGCTCTAAAAAGTTCTACTATGGGATGTGAAGAATGTTTCTCTGGTAACTAATGCCCATTTGTGCCTTGTGGGATTTTCTATATCCTTCAGACTGGCTGAGTGAGTTAGGAGCAGGAGAAGGAGAGAAGGCAGCACTGCATGGACCAGGAACACGAGTCTTTGTGCTGCACTGACTCATGGATGTCAGCCTCATGGACGTCAAGCTCAGGATAATCTTACTGTAAACTTTGTTCCTTTACATTCTGTATTTTGTGCTGAAATTATCTGTCATGTTACTGGCAGAAGATTGTTATTCAAGGACACATTTCCTAGGTTTGTAGAAGGTTGCTTTTTTCTTATAAAACAAGCTTTTTCTTTCAAATTTTCTTCATGGAGTACAAAAATTAAAACGTTTGCATAGCAGAGAAGAGAAAAAATAAGCCTTTAATTTCAGAGCCTGGTCAGTGCCAATTTACTAGCTAATGTAATAAAGCCCACAGACAAACACTTAAGTTGCAACATTTGTGGATTTTAGCAGCAACAGCAAATGTTTTGGAAATGACATAGTCTTGCCATAGTCATCCTCATATTTGCGTCTGATTTTCCACAAGACACTTGCTACTTTTTGTTTCTAACTCATCCTCTGACTGTGCAGAAATGTGCACAGGAGTACAGCAGCAGCACCCTTCGAGATCTTTAGCATGACTGAGCCCTGTAAGCACTTCTTTTTTCAGTCTGCAAAGAAAGAGCACATTTCAGCTTAACTTAGACGTGGTTTCAAGAGGTAGTTTTGGCTGCGAGTTCAGAGTAACAGCAAACATCTCCCAGGTTCAGGAGTTTCAGATACAAAATACTGGCTTCAAGTCCATTTCTAATTTTAACCCATATTGCACGTGTGCAACTATAGATAAAACTCAGTAACAGCCCAGACAAATCAATACTTCCACCTGAGCAAGCCTACCCACACCACCTGACAGCCAAGAACACAGCCCAAGGTCACACTCAGCTCACCCAGCCACTGCCCTCTGGCTCTTACATGGCTCTCAGAAGGCTTCATGAAAGCAGAGCCTAACCTCTGAGATGGTTTTATATAGCAGTCATTTTACTCTTACTCCTGATTACACAGTTGAGGAAATCAGAAGAGCAGAAAGTGAGGGAGAGAAAGGCTCCAGGAAACAGCAAACAAAAAGGCTTTACTAGAAGATCAAAGGAAATTCATCATTAAACTAGAAAGGTGGCTTTGGTTTAAATAGTTTTAAACCCCAAAACTTATTAGTCATTCCAGAGCTGCTTTTTATATTTCTTAATGTAAGTTAGAGCTCTGCCACTGAAAAGAGATTTCTGTAAATCCAAGTTAAGATAAGTTTAATGGATTAGAGCCAAATGACAAAACCGCACTGCCATCTTCATCATTTTTACCAATAATCATGAGAAATTCCTCCTGTAACGTCAGGTGTCCCTGGCCAGGTTCTCTGTACACTTTCTATCAGGGCACACCACCACCAAAACGGTTGCACTGGCTTTTGTGCTGCGCTTGTCAAAGTGTTTACACAAAACGTGAGAAAGTGGAGAATCAAGCCCAGAAATTTTCAGGTTTCCTTGAACATGGTTACTTATGTAAATTCACAGGTTCAGTCCAATCCCAAGATTTCTATATGGCCGTGACAAGTGAAATACATATCCACCTGCATTTCACCTGTCACAGGCATGTAACTTTCTCAGGATAGGTGATATCCCTGCATAGAGTGCAGTTACACATCTAAAATAACCATACTCTGATTTTAGAGCGTGCTAGTCATTTTGGCATCAGTTTTCCATTAATCTAAGTATTCTACACAGTTGTATCCTACATGATGTAACATGGACATCAAATGTGTAGGCTACAGCTCTGAAGAGGGGACAGAGGCCTCTTTACATGAAGTGTTCTTGAGGTGACTTGCAGGGCAAGTGTGAAGGTCTGACATCCATGTTCAGCTTTTCTCTAGTATCTAATAACTCTGCCCTTGCAGTTTTTCACCACTTTGTAATTTTGTTTGATTTCTTATCCTAGACCCATCTGATCTTCTAAAATATGACAAAAGTTTCTTGTTGATCCCTCTTCTTCTGCGTGACTCAGTTGCAAATGATACTTCGAGTCTCCTTGAGTGCCCTTAGAAGACAGGGTTTTCTGACTAAGTAGCGCTGCACTCATGGTCTGAGAGCCAGCGGTCCCTGCGTGTTGGGGGGAGAGAGGAAGGATAAGGTGGGCTGTAAAAATGGACATTGTATGCCTGCAACCATCAGCCTTAGCAAATAAAATGAGCTCTAACAGTCATCCTGAGGTTGTTAGCATAGCACCACATAAAGGACTGGCAGTTACCGCTTGCATTATTGTTTCTGTTGTTCAGTAATGAAAGTGATGGTAATTAATAACAGTCTTCTAGACCACTGATAACACTCATGTTAAACTTCTAAAAAAATTGTCTCTCTTGCTGGTATCATCTACAGCAGTCTCCTGAGGAGCAAAACATAACTGTAATTTTATGGTGGTTTGTGGTAAATTATTTCCTTGCATACTGTACTGTACTTAAATAAAAGACAGGAGACACTCTAAACCTGAAAGAAAGGAATGGTATTAATGTGAAACTATTGGAAAGACTTTTTTTTTTAAAATAATGTTGACATATATAAGCAAGTAATACAATGTTCTCCATAGCTGCTTGAGGCACAGTATATCCAATATTAACACAAGTGGGTACAGCTAATAAGGCCTGTATTGTTTATGCAGAGCTCACAACGTGACTCACATTTTGTGTTTGTTTGCAAAGTTGGAGAGAAGAACTGGGCTTTTTTTTTTTTTTTGCATTAACATAATTTTAACTCTCATCTGCTTTCTTCTGAGCTCCCATTCCTGATTCAGCACGCATGAGTCTGCTAATGAAAACCAGATGTCAGACTAAAAAACAATAAGCTCTCCCCCCCATCTGGTGGATCAGGTTTCTCAGAGATTGGGAGAAAAAAAAAGAATCAGGAAAGATTCCTAGAATGTCTGAAACTTTAGATTTCAGTGTGTTTTCAGAGAGCAGAGGGCAGCAGGGGGATGGTTTAGAAGTAAAATTGATAGCAAGTCAAGATTCTCGGTGGAAAAGTGGGAAGAAATTGAGTGGTTATGTTATCAGTCACTCTGAGCCCTGAAAAGAACTAGTATATCCCAAATCCAGTGCTGCTACTGAAAAATTGCACTGAGCATCACAAATAGCACTTCTGAGACAGAAATAAAAAAGTGATGTGATGTAAATTATTAAACTGGTTTATTCCTTGGATTTGCTGTTTTGGGGTCCCAATCCCTCTAGAGACTCAAGAAGCCTGGGAGGAGAAGTTATAACATCATCCTCCAGTTTACTTTGGAGGATTATTTGCAGAAGCTCACCACTGTGACTCTGGGCTTCCTTTCTTTCAACCCTCACCTTAAACCTAACACTAGTCCGAGGCTGAGCTGTATAGAAGGTGCCCAAGCTCTTTCCAAGACCAAGACTTGTCCTCAGGGGACAAGTTTTTCACAGCTCTCAGCTTTTTTGGCAGCCTCTTTCCAGTCCAAATCCAACTGTAATTTTAGGCTTTCTCCTTCTCTTGACCCTAACCCTCGCCATAAACCGAAGCTTTAGACAGAGCAGTCCTTCCTACAACTGAAGCTTTGCATTTTCCTTTCTACTATTTCTCATTTCTGGAATGTATCATAATCTTTAACATTTATTACACCTTAGGCCTGAGATGAATAGGTCAGAAATGTCAGTACCAAAAGACTGGGGCTGAGTAGCCAACTGGAAATAAAATTTTGCTTGATTTTCAGAGGAAATACTTAACAAAAATCAATTTTACTCAAGCTTTTTATGTGACTAATTCAATGGAATGTTCCCAGTAATTTATTTCAACTATTCAGTTGACTGAAAAAGTGGTGTCTTCTGTACTTCCAATAACATTAGGATGCATCAGGGTTTACTCTTGCACTGAAAGGCATGATTCCATAGGCACAGATTACAGGTCATTGTGAGCTGCCCTCATTTCAACTGTGTTTAACTTGAAACAAGCCACAAAGTCGCTTTTATGCTACTTTTGCATCCGTTTCCACAGCCACACTCCTCTAGATTGGCAAAATAGAGAAGTTTTACATGTTGCCCTGCCAACTCTGTTGCATTTTCTCTTCTACACAGGCACTTCCCTGATTTATGGATGGTGGGTTGATGGACTCACCATGAAGGAAAAAGTTCCCTCTCGGTCCCTCTGTTCTGTTCACTTTTGTTACCCTTTCATATAATTTAACACCTGAGCATTCTCAAGACTTACACTTGTGGTTTGCTCTCCTGGTCTTTTCCTAGGGTCAGTCTTGTGCATGTAATAGAGTGTTTCTGTATAGTAACTGTTTTTCTTAAACATGAGAAGAATGAGGTCACATATATGTACATATAGCACATAACATTGTCTCGGCTCAACTGGTAACCCAGGATTGCTCCCTTAGCCTGCTAATGGGTGCTACTCCATTGATCCAGGAAGCAGAGGGGTTGACAGAAGTGGCCTTCTCTCAACAACTGCACCTCTCCCAGCTATGTCTGACTGTGGTCCTTGCAGAGCTGGGCAAGTTCTGCCTCTGCTCTGGGCCAGCTGGCCCAGGCTACTTTGGATGCAAAAGGCCTGTAACCCACATGTTGTGATGGAAAGCAGCATTCTGTAGATTTGTGGCTTTCAAATGCCACAGCTTTAGATCTGTGAACATTGTACTGTTTTCCATGGAGGACCGTGGGTACACCTATTATGATGGAGATAAATCTTTATACCATCAGGAAATGGCAGAATTACTCGTGGGTGCTGATTAGTGGTAGTTTAGCATCCGCACAGATTCCAGAGCTCTCTGCTGTCAGACTGAACAGAGCTATTGAACATTTGTGCCTCCTACAGAGGGAATCGCTCTGTAGCTACAGGCACTTCAAAGTGTTTGCTCACTACTGTGAGTATTGTATTTGGCTCGGGTTATCAAGCTGTTCATTATTCATGAACTGGTCTTATCTGAACCCTGGTTCACATTGGTGATTACTTGTGATGATGGATGGTTAGAGCTGGGTGCAGTCTGCAGGCTTTGAGTTAGAGCCTGTGTTGTTTTAACGGGTTCATCTGGTGGTTGTACGGAGAGATTCAACAGGATCAGTGTGCACAGGAACCACAGTAGTGACCAGTGACAGAGCTGTAATCACTCAGTGTTCCTGGGGAGAACAGACTGAGTGATCCTTTCCCTGAAGGATGAAAACCACCTCAGTGCAATCCCATGGACCTTGCCCATCTTTCTCAGGAGGATGAGCAGTATCTTATGAAAGCATCATTCTTCAAAAACATTTCTTCTCATGTCTTTTTTCTCTACCCTATAGTCTTCTCTCATACAAGCCCCTAATACATTTGATGGCTGATAAGGGCCAAAAGCAGAAGCTAGTAGAGATAAGAGCTAAGGAAGTGTGAGAAGTAAGAAGACAGCTGTTGCCTGAAGACTACCAGCTGTTGAAAAATAATCAACGTTATTTTGATGCTGAGGGCATTGTACAGCATCACCCTATGGTTAGTAAAATAAGGACTTAGTGTAACTCCCCTATATGTCCGTGGAAAAGACCTACTTGTTTCGGTAGGATCTGGAGACAGACATAAAGCCTTCAGAGAGAGGCTGTTGTCTTGCTCCAGCAGAATTATTGGAGCACATGCAGAAGGTCTGACCCTGCTGACCCCACGTTCTGCATCCTGTCATACCTCTTTATCTCACCTCCATTCTTGAGATTCTTTCCCAATCAATCCCCCTCCTTATCCAGCAGCTACAGTTAAATCCCTCATTCCTTTTCCAGAGTATCTAAGATCTTTGACCCATTCAGTCTCCTTTCCAAGGTGCCTTCCATTAATAGAGGAAAATTAAGGCTGAAGAATGGATGTTTGGCACACCAAAACAGACATAATAGGGTATGGAAAGCACAGCTCTTGTATTCTTTGTATGCAGTTCCCAGAGACACAAGCCTTAGCTAGCTTTTCCAAACTCATCCTTCTTTTCTGATATTTTTCTATCTCCAGCAGCTGTCATTTCATTCAGCTCTGTCATTTTATTAATCACTCTAGAAAATGTATTTGCCTGCTTAGCATATCTAGCAAGTTAAGGCACGGTAGGTTCATCTCTGGGTATTTTTACCACACCTTAAGTGGTTATGTTACAACAAGGAACATGGCCAAAGTGCAGTGAGTCCAAACAGTTAAATTTATAGATTGAGATCTATGGAAAAGCAACTAGAAGTTATTAAAAAAGCCCATAGTAGGTTTTAGCAGGAGTCCGTAAGTCAGACTGTCAACCAGCAGTTGAATATCCAGCAGCAAATAGTCACTGTCTCCTTGTACAGTTGATTTATTCCATACTGCTGCTTAAAAAAATACTGATCCCTGATTCCTTCTCACTTCAGGCAATTCTAACTGGGGTGAATAATTGAATTTGGACACTGTAAGAAGTACCAAACTGTACATCTCCAGAAGACAAATCTTGGAGCTGATAGTTCTTATAAGTCCAGGAGGACTTTTCTGTTGGAGTAAATGACATGGACTGAACAGATAACTGTCCCACAGAATACAGAACTGGTGTTCCACCTCGCATAGCCTCATTTCATGCAGGTAGAACTAGCCAACTATCCTACACTAACCAATATAGGACTATTTTCATTTCATTTGTGGTCAGCTGGGGGGAAAGGGGGTTGGTTTTAGTTGAATTTGAACAGTTTGAGATAGTTATAATATGCAGCTAGATTACCAGTATTCTAACATTCACATCTGTGGCTTAAGTATGTCTGGTTACTCTACTGACATGATATTGCTCCTTGCAACACAAATAGCAATATAGGTTTTTGAGAAATACTGTACCAGGAAATGTGTTTGCTCAAATTTTTTTTAAGAAGTGAAGATGGTTGAAAACAATTCACTACAGATCAGTAGATACTTAAAAAATAATTTGCACGCACTCAGTCCTCAAAATCTAGTCTCTTGTACTTTTGCAGTTATAAACAAATGAAGAAATGGGGTCTTCAGGGCATCCATATGAAAGTTGAAAAACCCCATGTGTTTGCAAACTTCCCCACTGTTCATACTAAATACCACTTTTGTTCTTCCTGTTACTCCTTAGAATGCCGGTGCTTTACGGGAAACCTTCCACATGACTTTGGAACATTAACTCACAGAATTAACAAAATTGCCAAGGCTATCAGGGATCTGGGGAGATCAGCTAGCCCAACCCCCTGCTCAACACCACTTAAGTGTTGAATATCTTCAAGGATGGAGACACCACAACCTCTTTGGGCAACCTGTGCCAGTGCTCAGTCATCCTCACAGTAAAACAGCTTTTCTTAAAGGGAATTTCCAGTATTTCAGTTTGTGCCCATTGCCTTTTGGATCTCATCTCCACTGTCACTGGCTCCCAGTGAGAAGAGTCTTGCTCTGTCTTCTTTAATGTCTCCCATGCTATATATCAGCTACCCAAAGCAGAACCCAGGCAGCCTTTTGAATTAAGCCTGAACAGGACTTCCATGTGTGGGAAGCCAGGGTGGTCACGTGGCACTTTTTTGCCACCTAGGATGGGATCTAAAGTCTAACAGGTTGATGCTAAAATAACTGATTCATAGGATGTTAGAAGTCATTTAGACCTAAACTGTGGATGGGCTCAAAACAGACATAAGCCCTTACACGACAACTGCACGTGGAGAATTAGGGTTGCACGCATTACATGCAATTTCCAGTTCTGGAATTAGCTCCTTAAGAGCTACCATGATATAAACATACCCTACAAATCCCATAAAATGAAAAAATAAGAGGTACAGTCATGAGGGATTACCAGGTGGAAGACAGCTTTTTTTTTTTGTCTCAAATACTGAGTGCACTCTCTGGGAAAAAAAAGCCCACCGGTCAAGTCAATGAATTGATAGAACTTTGTCCACCTAAATAGTTGATGTAGAAACTTATTTTAAGGCAGGCAGTACATTTCAGATGCTGGGGGCAATGGAGCTCTGAATGCATTGGATTCAAACATGCAGAAGTAATGATCTAGAGTGATATAATGACCCAAGTAACATTTTGACCACGTCAAATTCCACTTTCTCTGTCCCAATTGAATGAGTGAAGGGAGAGAAAGCAAAACTAAAACCAGAATTCCAGGGCAGAATATCTGCACTAGCTTTAGCATTTTCATCAGCTGCCTGACAGAGAACATTCTTTGCACTGCAGATTTTGTGTTGCAGTTGGACAGTTTGCAATTAGTTCTCCATTTTAAACAAAATTACAGGACTAAGCTTTTCAAAGTCTTTACTCCCTCTTCTCTGTCCTTGTTAGGTTTTACCTCACAACCTTTCTTAAATTTTCAGCTGCGTGTTGTGTGTTGGGCATTAGGCTGAAGGCGAGCAAGCCTAACCAGGTCAGTGCTCAAGGACAAATAAGCGTGATTCTGTTCAAATCTGGGGGGATGCATCTGTTTGTAATACTGGATGATCTGGCCTACAAGAGCAAACAGAAAATGCCAGGTAATACTGCTAGCTGAGAATTTCATCTGGCATGGCATCTGACTTCATTTAGCTGCAGCATTTACGTGCCAGAAAAAAATGAAATTGTGCAATGGATGTGTGAATCTTGAGTCAGAAGTAGTAAGGCAACTCCGATGATCATTTATCGTACTTTTCTATGCATTTCCACGTAAACCAAGCATTTCTCGTTCTGTACAAGGTCTCGCATTAAAAGTTTTGAATACCTGCATCTCCACGGATACTGAGCCCCTTGGGTCAGAGGTACCGGCAGTGCCGTAGAGCTGACCTGCAGCGGATGTGTGCTCTGTTCCCAGCGTTTTACTGCCCGCTTAGGTCCTTGGAAGTAGTAAACTTTCTGCTTGTTTCTGCACAGCTGACCTAATTGCTCAGAGAATTGGAGTCCTTTTTCTGTTTTTTTCTTCTTTTTAATGACTAGTGTTGATTAAAAACCAAACCAAATGACACCGTTGCAGCACACAAGGTCATCAGCGATGAAGAAAAGGTTTAATTTTGTTTCATAGCATCACACTGGATACTCAAATGCAACTGATTAACAGTAGTGGTCCAAGGTCATTTTCAGAGTCACTCTCATGAGAAGAAAATTGTACTTAAGGTAATAAGTTGTAACCCTCTTAATTTTACATTTGGCCATGCTAAAACACAGTCGTGTGCAACTCAGTGACTGAGATCACTCTTGGTTAGCTGACCTCCTTACTATTTACCACACCCCAAACACTCTGTCCTCTACAGACTTTTACTGGTTGTTATTTTACCTTTGTTCGTCTTTCTGACTACAACTCAATGTAATATTATCGAATTGAAATGAAAGAAAGGTGTTGCTTTAGCATCTATGGTTAAAAATGATCATTTTTTATTCTCAGATTCAGCTCACCCCTAAACAGCTTTTTAACAGTGTGAAAAGCACCTCATTACAATCAATTCAACTATGAGGATGATTCAGAGAATCATAAACTCGTGAGACTGAATTACTAGTTGTTTACTATGAGTAAGAGTCAAAGCTGCTCTAGTATTTTTCTAAAATATAAAAACCTTTCTAATTTTGAATGTTTGGCTTTGAACCATATCTGCATGACTGTTTCTATTAGTGTAGTTACAAATTCTTATGGTCCCTTGTCTTCGAGGAATATTGCATAATCACAATCAGGTAATACAATGTCTGAAAGTTTTAACTATACAGACTAATAAGTAAAAATCCTTTGCAAAAAAGGTTTTAGGGGGAAAGCACTTTAAAGTTTCTTTTGATGAAAATTCGTGGGATTTTTATGCTTTAATGAAAATAGAAAAACTAAAAAAAACCTAAAAGTTGAAACAACATCATTTCTGTTTTATCAAACTAATTGATCATTTAGAAATAAAGTCAAATATTATTTTCCAAATAGTTGTTTTATTCAAATAGTTTATGAGAAAAGTTATTCCACTGGCTTTTGTGATCACCTGATGATGTTTGAATTTGTGATGTTAGCTGTTTTTCTATTCTGGTATAGAAGTTTCTCTGAAATCTTTTTTCTTCCTCTCCATTTGCTTCTTGCACTTTCAATCACACTTTATGGGCTTATACTAAGGCCAAAATCTCATTTTTAAGTCCTACAAATCAATCCTGATCACCTTTTACACCCATAAGTATCTATCATCACTCAAAGTAATGGTTTCTAAACGCCAACAAAAGTAGTTGTCCCTGTTCTAACTTCTCTCTCACTATTAAATCAACCCAATTATGACTTCCCTTTCAACTTTTTATTTTCAAGAGCTGTAGCTTAAACTGGTCAAGACATACAAGAACTAAAACTTTCTAAAACACCATCTCTCTGTGTTCCTCCTGGTGAGCAGTATGCCTCCTCTGTGTATGATATGCCTCACTTCTTATTTTGGGTTGCTGTTAGCAGAAATAGAGCACTGTCTTTTAGAGTTATCAGTGAACCAGTGAAGCTTAAAAATAGCCCTTTCATGCCTTGTTCTCAGACTTGGTCCTCACGAATTCCCCCGTAAGTCTGGTTCATGAAACAAGGAACTACCGCTCTAGAGGAAAGAATCTCAGTATTACTTTCACCGACTACATTAGTGATGTTTTTTTCTTTCAATCTTTGGTATTCTACATAACATAGCTGTTCACAGCATTGGACAAATCTGGAGCTCAAATACAACTAGAATTTCTATTTAATCAGTATTACGCTTATACTGTCACCAAAAAAACCCAAAACCAACCCAATAAAGTATAAAACAAACAAAAACCAAACAAAAAATCACAAACAAACAAAAACCAAAGCAATAAAAAACCAACAAACAAGTAAAAAGGAAGATCATCTTCTGGTTACCCACCTCAAATTACATACTTTGTTATTTGGAAACAGCAAAACGTGTGCTCTTCCCTTAAGGTACACAGTCCCCAGGAAGATATAATTATCTATTAACACAAACTGCCATAAGTCTTTTATGATTCTGATCGGTAGGATCAAGATCTGTCATGGTTCAAGTAAACACAAATTTCAGTGGCTGAATGAGATCCAAATTTAACCTCCAAATGCACTGCCTTATAGCCCAGTTCTGTGCATACTTCTACTGACAGGCCAGAGTGGTTAAAATCTAAATTAAGAAAACAGACAAGACCCGAGGAAGGGCCATGTTCATATGTGGATGCACACCTTTGCGTGTGGCTGGCTGTAAGGGGACAGGGAGTGCTACGGGAAGGGGAGCTTGGAGAAAGAGCACAGTCAACTCAGCTTCCCTGAGAAGGAAATCAAACATAAAGAGCAGGAGAGGTCCTTCCTGCCAACTGGGTGGAACTGTGCAGAGGGATGCAGTCTTCCTTCTTGTTTGCTGATCTAATGGGGAACTTCCCTTTGCTGTCACTCGGCAGCCAAAAATGAACTCCTATGAATGCCTTTCTTACTGGGAAATACTAAAACACAGCACTGAAAATCTTAGTGGGCATGAAAGAGCTAGAACGTTATTGTTTGGGTCACTAGCATTCAAGCACTTTCTCTTATGGCCTTTGGTATATATATGGCTGCTATCAGTCCCTTTATCAGTGGATGGGCATCCATAACATAAAGCCTGTCGTAATGGCTGTAGCACCATTATTCACATCTGCAGTAGAAGAGCCAAGAATGGAAACTACACTGTCCCCCACAGCTCTTCTAAAGACGCTCTGTGCACAAAATGGGGTGCAATACGCCTACTGGTATAGCTCTCAAAATATGTCTAGCTCAAGAAAGATGAGGCTTTCACATTTGTTGTCGTTCCTTGTGCCACGGCAAGAGCGATGCAGAAAGCCTTGGCTGTAGCAAACTGCCATTCTTGTCATTAAAGATGGGTTTGAAACCTAAAAGCTGCAGAAGCTGTCTTCAAGGTACAGTCTACTGTATGTGTTTCTGTATGGATCCAAACAGAAGAGTTTTGCAAGATGCCTGACACTTTTTTTGTGATTTAGTCAGTCTCAGCCAACTAAATCCAGCTAATTATATCATTCCTATGTGTGCCTGTCCCTTAGATAGCGTGATTGGCTTTCCCATGGCACAGTTGAAGGCTGAAATGGGAGATGAATGCTGTCCCACCCTCCTAAGAGATCTACTCTAAACCTCCCTATCTCGTGGTGAAATGCAGTGACATTCAAACTAGTGTCAGTCCTGACCATTAAGGACTTGATTACATTCTTTGGGATGGCATTAAGTGTTCAAATACTTTTGATACTGATCATGTAGTTTTAGCTAATGATGTATTTCTGGAAAGAACCAGCCCAGATGGATGATAACTATGATAAGTCTATGGAAAATATTATTCAATGAAAAACCTACTACTTCAGAGAATAAGTGCTTAAAGCACTTGGGAATGGTTAACCATCAGAGAAGAGAAATTCTGGAAGGAAATGGTTTGACTCTTTTGCTATCAAAGTTGGATCATAATTTTTATTTCTTTGGAGGAAAGTTGTAATTCTTGGGAACCAGATGAAATGAAGAACATAGTGGTACCCTGAGGAATGCACTGGTCAGCTAACAAAAGCTAATATTAAACTTCTTTCTTTAACAAGTTTCAGTCACTGTCATCTTCTATCTTGAAATGAAGCAAGAGCAAGACTATTAGTAACTTACAGTCTGCTCCTTTGTCTTGAGTTCACTCTGCTAGGTGTGGCTCTTAGTCACAAAGGTCCCTAGGCCCACAGGGATGACAAATGTCACCAGTGGAAGAGACAAGCACTTTATTTATTTTTAATAAAGGGGGGAAAGAAAAAGGTAAGTAAAATAAAAGTAAGAAACCTTCCTAAAATATCTCAGGTTGTCTGGTCTTTCTCCTGACATCCTGCATACAAGATCCACAAGATGCCTTCGTACTGCATCAGTGTGGAGCACGGCATCGCAGCATCTTTAGGCCAAATTGTGGGCTACTTTTGGTCCAGAAGCTGCTCTTTGATACTGCTTCACATATTAGAGCCTAGACAGTTCAATTCATTTTAGGCAGTTATGAAAATACTCTAAGTCTAAAGAAAGATAATCCCATTCACTGTTCAGTGAGGACTGTCCCATCTGCTATTGTCTTTCTGCAGTACCACATATTCACCACAGAAATACAACAGAGAGATTGTGTGCAGACCTCCCCAGTTTAGCTGCAGTGTGCAGTATGCTCAGGAATTTCGGTCACAAAGAAGATCCTTTTTTACAAGAAGGCGGTAATGTGCCCTTAGAATCCATTCGCATCACATAAAACAGAGCTGTGTTTGTTCTGCCTAATGGACTTTGCATGAGACATCGTTCTAGCACAGTCAGAAATATATTTCTTGGCTCTACCAGTTTGCCCTCAGGCTCTGCAGTACCCCACACATTCTCCCCAGGGAATTTGTGCTGTTCAAAATCATAGCCAGGTCCTCCTCGGTAACTACATGTGTCCCTGCAACTTCAGTCTAGCATGTTGCTACTGGCTATGTGTCTTAACTGTAAAATACAGGTTGGAAACAGCATGGCAGGTTTCTGTTATTTCTTTAATGTAAAGAGTGACTGGACTATGTCTGTAGTTCATCAAAGTCGATCATTATTGCTTAATGCATTGAGGAAGGGAGTTGTTCAATGGGAATCACTGTACTACTACAGTTACATTATAGCAAGTAAAATAGCAAGCTCTAAAGAGAGCAAAATAACGTGGCTTTCAGTAACTAACCCTGAAGTCATGGAGAAATTCCTGGAGAACTTGACTTCCCTGGAGGCTCACTGAGTCAGCAAGTTCTTCCAACTTTCTTCCCTTTCTTTGGTCGTTCCAGCACTCAAATTTACAGTTATATATTCTCAAAAAAATTCTTTTTCTTCTGCAGGTCAGCATTAGTTTCACTAGTTGCAAAACCTGGGAGTTAGTGTTTGGGGTTTTCGTCTGTTAATAAGCACAGACATTGTGCACATTAACTTTAAAATCAATTCTGCTTACTGTCTACTGCAGGCACAACAATAGAATATACAGACTTCTGTGGTTGGAGTTAGTTAGGCTGACTGTGAGCTCACTGAGGACAGACTGAATCCCAGCCAGCTTTGGGCACAACAGGCTTTTCAGATATTTTTGTTTCCATTTACACTTCTTGTAATGTGTAGCACATCAATTTGGATGTGAGAGAATGATCTTGTGGTTTAAGCTCTGGACAGGGATTAAAAAAAAAAATCTAGGTTCAACGCCGATTAATTGTATGTACTTGGGTTGGTGCTACTATCTATCTGTGTTCTATGAGGAACTGCAGCAAAATCCCAGCTTACCTATTACAGTCTAAGCTCTCATGGCCAAAGTATTTTTCTATCCTTTTGTATAGCTCCTACTGCAATACACTCAGGATCTCTGCTTAGTAGCAAGTGATACATAATTTTTAGACAAGGGTTGAAAAACACTTCATCCCTGCTGGTCTGCACAGGTCTGGGGATAAGTGTATCAAGTTAGCACAGCTGACATACCACAGGTTTACAGAGTACTATTTACAAAAGGCATGAGAAACCAAACAAGAATTCAAATATGGTTCAAAACTTCCAAGTGGAACCTGGTTTAGCCTCCTGATGTGCCAAGCAGGGCTGGAAAGCAGACGAGAACAGGCTTTCATGAGATTTTCCTACTTCTGGTCAGGCCAAAAATTTTGCAAGAGCAGCTTTTCTCATGATATTTTGGCACTTTTGCTTCTGGTCTTGCCTGCAGCTTGGAGGCAGAGCCATGTGAAAACACTAATGGAAAAAGCAATTTCTCTCAATGTGTTTGATCTCCAGCTACAGTCTGAAAGATTCATGTTCTTTCTTATATTTTTTTCTATGCCCAGCTGTTATTTGCAGGTCTAAATGTTGGTTTTTTTTAAATCATGCTTCCTGACTTTGCTTCTGTAAACTTGCAGCCTCACATACAGCTTAAGCCTTCTTCACAGGAGGAAACTGAAAGCATAAGATGAAATCTCAATCTTAAAAGAGACAAATTTGAATTAAGGAGGAAAGATGTGCTGTCTGTAAAGCCAACACTGAAATTACCTTAACACCATTGTCTACTTTACCCAAGAACTTCCCCACTCAAAGCCAGAAGTGTGGCTGATTTGAGTGTGGACTTTGATGTAGCCATTGTAGTCAGTAGTAAGACTACACTATAAGATACCACATACTCCACAGACTCTCAAAACAAAAGTAATCCTACATGGTTTTCTGATCTTCAGTCTATTTCATCGTCTAGAGGATAAAATCATTGGGTCAGGGAATGCCTCTATCCATGAGTTTCAACCAGGTCTAGCATGACAGGCAGCTTCTCACAAATAGTGAACAAGAAGGTTAATACCAGACCTTTCTCCTTTGGAGGTTTTACCCTCTGACCAATGTAGTGAAACATGGAACACACAAAGGTTAATATCAAAGGACCTCTGGCCTTCTTACCAGGAAGCTTTGCTTCTACCCAGGTGAACAGTCTCTGCATTTGACAAACGAAATGATCTTGACTACGTCTAGCAATCAGAAGAAAACATTAAGAGCACACTTCCTGTCCCCTCAGTTTTTCTGATGACACTGTTGCCATGAACTTCTTATCTAACCTGCTTATGGCTATTTGCAGCATTACTCTAAATGCAGTGACATTTGTGCCAGCATGCCGGCCTGGTTTCTCTCTCACCCTGTTTATCTGCAAACACTTGTTCAGTGCAATCATCTGCCAAAACCAAAAGTTGAAGTTTTGGGGATTTGTAGTAAGAAACCTTGCCTTTTTTTTTTTTTTTTCTCTGAAGTGGGGAGTAGAAGGGAATAGGAGATGAATAGAGTAAACCTTTCAGTCTTTCTTCAGAGTAGCACAGAGCCTTGTCCTCACCTAATCATTCTCACCCCAGAACACATGTATGCATATTAGGACCTAGCGCGTATTCCTCAGACTGTGTTCTGGAGACAGGTGATAACCAGAGTCTGAACCACTGAAATTTCATTTAGTCTGCCATTTATTTCTTGCTTTAACTACAGCTGTTTCTCAGATGATAAAAATAGAGTCCTGTCCTGGTGCTATCTCTGCCTATTTTGATTAAAACAAGATGCATGATTAGGTTCTGTTCTGATCCATCTGATCCAGAATAAGGGAAGGATGAAATAAATTTTTCTTTCTAGCAAAATTATCGGGAAATGGAGGGGAAAATGAGCAGGCAAGAAACAGTTGGTTAGTTCCCAAACCTTCATACCTTTTTAGAGCCTTTTGCTAGAGTTTGCAAATTGCAGTGGGTAGAACACTATACCACAGTTGTCTTAGTACCTTAATATAAGTATGTATTGATAGAAAAAAGGTGATTGACAAAACTGTGAGCCCAAGGGGAAGTCAACAGTTGATCCTTGTTTATTTGTCCACGTGACAAGCATGAAATAGCACTGCATAGTTTTGCATCACTGTCAATACACCAAAGGAGGAGTTCAGGACTGGAATTGGGTCTAGCATCAGCCTGGGCTGCTGTTACCACAAAACAGTGATCACTGTGATGGGCTTCAGATGGACTCACCAAAGCAGTTGCTTTCACTGCACTATTCCGTTCCAAGAGGTGGTATTCTCAAGGTCTGTGTGAGAGCAGAAAGAACTTCTACACATTCAGCACCAGGTTCATAATGGGTGAAACTGGAAACAAATAGGCTGGGGAAAAGTTCCATAGTTGGTACTGGCAAACTCGGTACTGTAACAAGAGTGGTAAGCCTGGGCAGAGGGTGATGAGCCCAGTATGAAGAATGCCTACGTCATCTTTTTCAGAGCAGACGGAGGTAAATGCTCTGCACAGTGCCCTGTTAGTTCCAGTACTGATGAATTTCCTTTCTACTGAAGTCATCACTGTAATACTTCTTGTACTGTTTTAGAAACCCTGCATAATATCTTCAAAAGAAGATGCTGAAACTAAGATTTCAGGTGATTTTCAGTTTCAGGGGCAATATTGTACTTCATCTAAAATATCTCTAGCTAGTATAGGTGCTGTTCTCTTCAGAGGTCCTTTGAGTGGTGCAGGCCAACAGCAGCAATCAGAATTTAGGAAAGAAAACGAGGCCAGCTAGGGAGGCTCAAGTAACCTTGCAGTTAAATGCCTCAAACTTGGCCAGTGACCTCATCAACAGCTTGTGCTGTTTTCCTGCATCGTTAGGTGCTGACTGTGGAAGCAGCACAAGAGGTTACTGTTTCCAGTCACAGGAGTGAGAATACTCATCAAGACTTAGAAGTCAATTTAAGTGAATCACATAATATCTTACTGAACCGGATCCCAGCTAACCTTTTATGGAGCTCTGAAAGAGCAAGGACATTTGCCTTTTCCTTACAGTGGTGCATGTTTGTAGACCTTTGCTGAATTGCAGAGGGATGGAGAGAGTCATGATGAATAATGCAGGAAAAGTTATTGGTTTATTCCTTACAGCCAGGGTATGGGTAAAGTCTTTCACTTCGATATATCCAATTCACTTTGACAAGCCTAGAAAGTTTTTATTAGGAATCTAAACCTGAGAATGCTTATTTGAACCTCTGAAAATTCTGCCATTATCAAACAGGATTAGAAAAGAGAAATAATGTAGCCCAGATCAAAATGAAGTTGCATGTTAACTACAAGCCATGGATGGGCTTAAACAAAAGTTTCTTGAATCCTTACTCTAAGAAAGCAAGTGACTTGGATTGTGTGGAAAGGAGTTACACTGACTGCAAGAGCTTCTAGAAAGGATCCACATGAAAAAGAAAAACAGGGGGGGACAAAAACCCCACAAGCCTTGCTCCCGAAGAGTGTTGCTTCTATATCCTAGCCATCTTTGCAACTGGAGATCTTTGATCATGGAGCACCTGTTGTCCCTTAGTATTGAACATGCAATATTGAAAAGAACAGAACACTTTATTAAATTATTTATTTGTGGTCTTTGTGAAAGCACTTCATAGTTCAGCTGCCTGGATTGCTTTATGCCTTAATCTGGCACAGCTTTATCTCACAGCAAAAGGTGCTAAATCATTAAGTGTGTTCAGGCACATCTGTGATGTCATGCCACATGCAGTAATGATATATTTATTATGTGATGTGGTGTACATCTGTCCTAGTAGGTCATTCCTATCGTCTTGATCAGGCACACACTTTTTTTTTTTTTTCTTTACATGTGCAATGTTTTGTTTTACTTTGAGAACACTGACAGCTTTGGCAAGAGCTCAGCTTTAAAAGTTAGCAGTTGCATGGACCTAACTGGACAAGTGAACTGATCAAAAGCAGGAGATAACAGTGTACATTTATAGGGAGATGCATTTATGGAAACCTATGGGAAAGGTGAGCTTCCTTTTCAGAGAAGACAGAGGTTGTGCATGCTTATTACAGCTTTGGAAAGTTCTCCTGTTACCAGTTTTCTTTATATTCTGAGTGAAAGAAATAAATTCCTGTTACTCCTGTCAGCTCTAATGCTCTATTGGGCTTCATTTTAATACTTCGTTGTTGTTCCAAAGTATTTGGGACAAATTCTCTGTTGGCTTAACTCCACTAACTGCAGTGAAGTTACATTAGAATGGATTTGGCCCTACAGTTTATCTTTTTTTAGTGCTGCTTCTGCTTGGCTCTGTACGTGACCAGAATATAAAGACAGCAAGCTCACATGAGAAACAAGTCACTAGAGAAACCAAGAAATCCTTCTAAGCTATGAAATGTCTTTTCACGGGGTGTAAATGACAGCACAGTTCATTTCCTTTCTTCTGGCAGGAGGACAGTGATAACTGTCATGTAAACATCAGTTTTACAGAAGATTTCTCAAAAGTAAGTAAAACACTGGTTTGTGTTGCTTAGCTCACTTTTCCATTGTTCATACACAAACCTGAAATTCCCATTCCAGAATTACAAATGTAAACAGTTACAGTTCCCCAAAAAGGCTCTTTTCAGAGGACATAAACTGTTTCTACATATTCATGGGCCACATTAAAATTTCAGCTGGTGTAACAGCCTCCTGGGTTTATGGCTGATCTGCTGTGCAGCAGACCCCTGGAAATCCTGCCAGAGAATGCCTGCTCAGTCATCTAGGTTAGCACAGTCTTCCCCTAGGCACAGGATTTTCCCTCTCTTGCTGTCCCATTTTAAATGTCTCAGTGATGAAGCTTCCGTGCTTCACACTGAAGTCAATTCCACATTCTAATTAATGGTTTGCTTTTTTATTATTATTTATTTTCAGGGTTGAAAGAGAACTGCTTTTGTAGCCGTAAGGCACATGGCAGGAAGAGATGGAAACATTTCTTTCATAACCTCTTTCTGATTATAGAGCCCTTTGATCCTAGAAGATTTACATTCCAGTGAAAAACAAAAACTGAAACAAAACAGCCATGTGTAATCACTGGTCACTAGTGCAACTCAGAATATTTTACCAGGCATGTCAGTAACAAACCAGCACAATCTCACAGACACATATCCAGGAATACCTGTATACCAAATTATTTTAAAAACACAGTGGAGAAGAAATGTTTCCAAACTTTTGGCTGCATTGTTTATTTGATAAAGAGTATTATCCTGTTAGTATAGAGGAATCTGAAGATGACAGAGGCTGAAGCACCAGGAGAGCAATGCAGTTCCTCGTGGCAAGCTGTGCCAGCAAGCTCTTTGCTTAAAATGACACAATCACAAAGTGGTGGCTTAAAGTTAGGGATTTGCTAAATGGAGAGCTGTTGAAGATCTGCACAGGCACCTAAGACTACATGAGTAGAGGTATCTTAAGCGCTATCAGTAGCATTAAATAATTGTTCATTCTATGTTGTTACATAAACCTAAATCTCACCTAACCTGTACATATATATCTGTGGCAAGACAGTTTGCTCCTCTCTGATGCTGAACCTGCTTACTTGGAAACTAAAGCTTAACTGTACATCTTGTCCAACTAAGGGCATGAGAAGTGTTATCATCTCGTCTTTGGGAAGTCTTTATCTACTCTGACTAGAAAGTGAGGAAATCAGAAAATAAGACACACGCACGTGACGTTTCCCGCTATTTAACTGTAGTAGATATTTACACGGTTCTATCTGCAAGTGAAAGTCTGAGCAGGATGGAGAGGAAGGATAGCAGGATGGAGAGGAAGGATACTGTTGGAGGCTCGGAGGAAGCAGCAATCGCAACCCAAAATGGAACAGCCCATTGAGTTTGCCTTGACTGGTGCTGCAGCTTTTCAGGCAGTATATGTGGAAGTGCTCTACGTAGTCTGACTTCAAGTAGCTGAAAGAATAGCATGTCTGCCACTCCTACCCTGACAGCTACACCTTACTGTTATCAATTTTCTTCTTAGACATTTAAACCAAAGTCTCACATATAATAGTAATAAGATCATTCACAACCACTTCCTTTGTAGCAGCCTGACACTCTGCACTTGCAACTGCACACAGTAATTTTTTACTACCTTGGAATTTGTGTTTAATATATCTACAAAAGTATAATTCTATTTCTGAAATATACAGAATATAGAACTTATTAGCAAGCTTATTCTAGACTGGTATTTTGCCACCAAAACCTACCACGGTTCCATGAAGTCAGCTACTTGATACATTAAGGCTCCCTTAGAAAACCCGATGACTGTTTTTTTCTTATGGATCATTTTCCCAGGTTTTATTTATTACTTTTAAAATATCCATTTGCTTATATCATAATTTATGATAACACAGAAAGAAAAACTGAGCAACAACAGACCATGCCATAAATCGCCTCATCAAACTAGGATTCCCATGGTCTGAAATCCTAATCACCAGCATTTTGGAAACTCAGTGCAGCACTTTAAAGCCACCTCATCCAGTCAGGCATTCTGCTTCAATGACCTTGGGGAGCTACTGCTTGTTTTAAATGTCAGCTACCAAATTCCCAAATCAGTCACCAATAATTTATATTCCTAGCTGCAAAGACACATTTTTTCCCCACAATACTGCCAAAGCTTTTTTTTTTTTTTTTTCATTGCTAGATTCTTAGTTTGAAAGAAGAAAACAAAACTTAATATTTTACTGACACTTGTGGAGCTTTCCCACCCTGCTGGGGAAGCCTAAATACAAGCAGATTGGAGCAGAACAGGAACAAAGAAGCCATGCTGGAGGAACTTGCTCTAAAAACACAGCTGAGCATGCCGAGTTCCCAACGCACCGGAGACGCAAACAATAATATAAAGTGAGGATGGAAGCTCTTGCTGTGAAACCTCTTGTCCCTGTGCATGTCTAAGAATACATCCATCCCAGAAGTATTTACGCAAAGGCCAGTGTGAGGCTGCATGGCTCAGAGATACAGCCAGAGCATGCAACTCTGCATAAAGCCTTTTGTGTTTACGAGGGGCCAGTCTTTTGCTCAGAGAGCCATGTCTTATTGTTTACCCACTGGGGTGCTGCCTGCTACTCCCTGTTAGGGCCCCTGCCTCTACAGGCATTTCTTGGTACAGTCAGTGCAAGCATTTTTTAACTATTACTTACAAAATGGCAGTGGCTTCCCCAAGGCCATATCTTTGTTTCTTTGTACAATGCTGTGATTGTGTAAATTGTCTTGTGTAAGCACATTGGCCTACTCTGGAATTCTTTCCTTCTCCCCCCACCCCCCTCACCCCTTACGGCCTTTCATTGTTGTTCGTTTATGGTGGCATTTGTTCTTTTGCCATCTTGTCACAAATCCATTCCTGTAGCTATGTCACTTTTAAGGAACAGCATGGCTAAGTCTGGCCTTTCAATTTGCCAGAGGTCTGGGGAGCAGCTACTTCTGCTGAGAATGCTGTTGCCAGCGAGCTGAAAGGGCTTTCTTGCACTATTATGCAAAACTGCAGAGCTCCCCAAACCATGAAGCCCAAAACAGCCATGTGTATTTCTTATATCATAGTCCTTTCCAGCATATAGCTCAACAAATTATCTTCTGACTTGTGACATCAAAACTGGGGAGTAAGAGAGAGCTTCCTCTCCTAGTAAGATCAAGCAAAACAAGTCCTTGAATCATGAATGCGGACACTGCAAGCCTCAGCATTGCTTACAGATATTTCTTCTTTCATTTATATACACAACAAACCACAGCTGAAACCCAGAGTCTGTGAGGAACTTGCAGTTTGAACTTCTGATGATTCAGTAGTGGCACAGTTCATCGGAGCACCTTTGTCTCCACCTCAGCTGTAATTCCGCTTAAAGGACAGCGCTAGTAGCGTACGAGATCTGCCTCTGGATCGTGGATCTAACTTCTAGTTCCTCAGCTGCTGATGCTGATCTGGCAAGTTATTAAAGGATGACCTGAAAACACACATAGAGGCTTCCCCATTTTCTTTTGCTACGAACAGAAGGGGGTCGGCTGACCACGGGGCTTGACCGGCTCAGCACACGCGAGAGCTCATCAAGAGAAGTCTATACCAGGGGAGGCTGCTACAAGACAGACCCTCCGGGTTTGTTACAGGCCACATCTGCAGAAACCATCCTGGTCAGCACTGCCAGGACTGCACACACTGCCAGATATGCCTGCAGTAGCCCCAGCTGGGCCTCAGCAATACAACAGTACAGAGCTGAGGCTGTGCAGGAGTTAGCTATCAGGCTTGCTTGGAAGAAAGGAAAATTACACTTAATTACCATGGGCCACCTAAGAAGGACTGAGAGACTATTTATGTCTTTAGCCAAAGACCCAGCCCAAGGGAACATATAAATCAAGATCAGTATTGCTGATTGGCCAGCAAGGACGTAATCCATATCCCTGTATCCTAAATGTGTTGGTTCATCATTAAAAAACAAGACGCATGGAATTTACTGCTTGCCACTAGTACAAAGGTAGCCACGTACTCCACTGAATGACCAGTAAGGAAGAATCTAAAGCCTGATGGAGGGCAATGGAAAGTCCATTGGCTTCCACCAAGTTTTGAAATGAGCCTGGATGGATCAGATATACTAAATAGATATAATTTTTACATATGTTCTTGTTATAATACAATCTGACTTTAATGGACAGTGTTGCAAGAATTAAAATATTAAGTTTAAATACTCTAGGCTACATACATAAAATAAGCATCTTCTGTTTGTCATGTTTGCACTTGCCTATCTATTGTTTTAGCCGTATTAAAAAAAATACCAATATCCTTAAGGCCTGAATGCTGTAAATGTTCTGATCAGATATCAGACAAACCACAGAGCTTACTGAAAGATGGGAGAATTGACCTTCCTATAAAGTGTGTCATCCTCTACACTTAATTTAGAAAGAGTTTACCTCAGTGTTAAGTCGTATAATATTATTTAACAACTATACTATCTGAGCAATGCCAGATGAATATGGGGTTATGCTGCTGTTGTCAAAAGGAATTAAGGAGCATGATGTGGGTTAGAAGTATTTTCCTTTTCTTGGAATAGCATGACATTGATATCATCCCCGAGTCTAACATTAGTTTTTATTCAAATAAAATCAATTAGAATAAAGCATAAATGCTACGACGTGGAAACTGCTTTTGTGACAGTGATCCTCCAGGTCTGCCTCACCCCCTGTTTCTCCCCCTAAATGTACCCAAAAGTGCTTGCATGCAGTTCTGATGAGCTGAAAGAGCCACAATCCACATTTCCTACAAACACTTAAGGAAGGCTGCAAGCCTTGGTAATTCAGAATGAACTCTTCTGCCAGCATTAGCGAAGAACAAACGTACCATCCCTTTCTCTTGACATATGTCAGCCTCATTGCTTGTGTATAAATATCAGAGCTAAATGTTTTCAATTCAGAATTGGATCCGAAGCCTCAGCCGAGTACAGAGATGTTACACAGGCTAAGACATTACTACTGAACCTTGGCGCGTGCTTCTGAGGCTGTGTTTGCCATGTCAGACTTGAGTTCAGTCCTCAGCTAAAACACTTGATGTTTACTGCTGTTAGTATTACCCATGTTCATCCTGTCTGTGTGTCCCAGCACACCAATCTCTGAATTTCAAAGAAGAACTACAGTGTTGGTTGCTAGCTAAACCTTCCAGGTGCCTGCCTCTATGCTCTGCTGTTGTGGTCCCCCAGTTAGGACTGGGGCACAGTCTCTTCATCACAGCTGGACTTTTCTGTTAACAATAATAGGAGGGAGCATTGGGTTAAAAACTTCTAGGTTCATTTTTATCTCTGCATTTGTTTAAAGCTTGGCCTAGCAAACAAGATTTTTGTTGTCTTGGGAAAGAAAAGTACTGAAAAGCAATAAAATATTGGAAATAACCCATTAGGAAATTACATAATTGGTTATATTGTTTATCCCATAATCTTAGGAAGCTTGGAAATACTCATTCTGCCTATACTTTGGCTTCAGCTACAGCAAGAAGTATTGGCTGTACTGTTCATCCTGGTCCTAAGCAAGTAACAGTAGGAACCAGTTCAGTTGCAGAAGTAAAATACTTGGAGGAAGCAGGAGATAGTCCCTGCTTTTTACTTTTTTTTTTTTTCCTTTGAGAAAAATACTGAAATACACACAGTTAGTATGAAGAGGTCTCAAGAGAAGATGTGCAGAGACTACAAACATCAAGTAATACCAGGAAGCAGAAAGGAAAGATCACCAGAAAGGTGCAAATTCACTGCTATATTCATATTTTAGCAAAAGGGAGAATGAAACCCTTTTTCATCCTAACTTTCAATGTGCTAAAAAACCAGTGGGGATTAAAAGAAAAGAAAAGAAAAAAAAAAAAAAAAGACATACAGCTTTATCTTCCAGTAGTAGTTTCCACCCTGCCTGCCTAGGTCAATGCCTTGCCAAGCTCCCCCAACCAGTGACGGATGGTGGTCTGCATCATTTGATGTACAGAGCAGGCAGGCAGCCAGCAGGCTGGCCAGGGGATGGATGCACAAGGAAAAGCACACATTAATCCAGGGGGTGATGCTTTTGGGATGAATCTGGCACATATTTTATATTACTGATCAGAGGGGTTCAACTGGCTGACGTTACAAGGAAGGAGATGAGTAGTAAGGAATTTTCTAGGAAGGTGAGGAACTAGAGGTTTGTTTTCTTCCTGGCAAATGAGCAAAATAAATTTGCGTATTTCTTGCCAAGGAAACTAAAAGGGGAGTAAGTTATAGCAGCCTTAAGTTGTTATAGCAGCCTTAAGTTGTTATAGCAGCCTTAAGTTGTTATAGCAGCCTTAAGTTGTTATAGCAGCAAGTCTTCATTTTCCAGGGTGTTCAATGAGGATAGTATGCTTGAAATTCTCATGACATAACATTTTTAAACTTTCAAATGGTCTTTCTGACAGTGCATATTTAGAAATGGAAATCAAACATGTCACAGTTTAAAGGCCCAACTATGAAAGCCTTCAGAAATTCACAACTCTTTTTTATTTCCTTTCATTTATGTTTTTGATGAGGTTTTCCTATAAACAGACATTTCTGTCCTCCTGAGTACTCCAAAGTTAGGAGAAAAAGATAATCACCATATAGACCAGTGTAATGACAACTACTGTTGAGGGTCATTGAACAGTTTCAGTGGCCAGGCTTACGTGCTTAGAAATAGCATCTCCAAGCTATTTACTTCTACAACTTGAAGCTTAAATTTTCAATAGCTAGTTAGGTGCTTAACCCATTGAAGTAACTATTAAGTGAGTGTTGATATGTATCCCCTTCCCAAAATACGTGACCTGGTATCAGTGTCCTACTAGGAAATCCAAATGCATCCAGTGAACTGATTCAAAAGCTGTCAACCCAATTGCCAATCACACAGAAGATGCCTGCAAAGAATTTCTGCTTTCTGTTTATTGCGGAATTGCCTGACTTTGGAAGAAGGATGGTGAGGGGCAAGAAGTCACGATGCGAATGCATGCAAACACAGACTGAAGTTTCCAAAAGGAGTTTGCTATTTTAGAAAACAAAGCCCAGACACATCCTCCAGCTCTTCTTACACACTAGGTTCTTTGAGGTATCACCCAGAAGAGACAGGAGTTCGGTACACTTGTACAAAAAGGAACTGAAGATGCCATCCTTTAGGTTGCAATTCTGAAAATAACTAGTTCAGGGTGGATTTTAATTTTTCTAAAACCGGTATGATGCAAACGTGGGCTATTTGGAGGCAGAGGGATGGCTTTTCTGCCTTCCACATCCCAGTTATTTCCCCATCTGAACAGGAAAATGTGTAGATATTGGTATGTAGATGCCTGTGAACAGCACAGGGCTGTGCACAGCTTTGCAGGCTCTGCTACGAACATCCTATCCATTTTACCAGAGAGCAGCTAAGAGGGCAGGGTGCCAGTGGGATAAAACAGAATAACATGTCCACATGGTAAATTATTTTCAAAACTCTGTTACAGTTCTTAAACACTGCTAGGGACCAGTCACCAGCTGTGCATCACCCATGAGAAGAAAGGAATTTCAGTTCTTTGAAGTGGTTGAGAGTGAAATCAACCTGTACCTCTCCATACAGGTGAGAAAAATGAATACATAAAGCTGACAGTTTTCTCCATGTCCTCAGCAAGCAAAGAAACTACAACTTCTATTCATGCACACATGAAGATTGCTCAGTTGCCCCCATTCCTCTAACAAGTTTCATTCGGCAAACTTCATGACGGCTTTTCTCCAGCATCTGCGTCAGCCAAACTAACAGAGCAAAGAGAAGCTCAGAGCTGGACTTCAAGAGACTTCAGCTGTCCTGAGAAGTTTTCCCAAGAACAAATCTTGGTTTGGCCAGAGTGCAAAGAAGGCTATGGGAAAAATATACACAGCATGCCGGAGGCCAGGGAGGCCTTACACAAAGTAGTGTCCTTTGGTCTATCACTGCCATGACTTGGAGTCCTGCTCACTTAGAGGGGCTGACGAGGTCACTTTGAAATTGTGGTCTAAAAGCCTTTTTTCCCCATCTTTCTCCTTATGAGCCCAGACTTCCTTCCAATAACATTTCATCTTCCAAAAGAAACAGTCAAAACCACCAGGTTTAAAGGAGTGTATCATACTGGAAAATTAGGTTTTGGTTTTTTTTTTTTTTTTTTTTTTTTAAGAGATTAACTTGATACCAACAAATCTTCACTTATAAGCCTAGAGTCACAAAGCCTGAAATGCACATGAGGAACTCCAGCTGAACTGAGGCACAGGGCTTTCCATCTGCATTCACCTTCATCACAGCCCCTGCCTGAGGTGAGCAGCACATCATCCCTGCCACAGACTATTAAGTGGCTTGCAGAGGACTAAGGTGTGAACTGAGAAGCCAGGTTCAGTCCCTGGCATCTCCAGGAAGTCAGCCCTTCCCAGCCCTTTCCTCAACCACAAAGCTTTTGCCCAGAGTGATCTCCCCTACACACATACTTCACTGTAAAAACAGCATTTGAAATGAATATCACAGAACCTTCTGTTCTTTGAAAATGACTTCTGAGATCAGCCTACTGGCAAAATGCATCAAGTACAGGCAGGGGAGAGGGGGAATACAAAACAGAGGATGTGGCCTTCCACAGAGCTCAATAGGAGAACTGTTGTTATCATTGGCCTGGGTATTGTGGCTTTAAATTACAAATTTCTTTAAATTGTAAAAACATCAATAGCAAGCCCTGGGGAAGAATCCCCCGAATGGCAGTAAAGAGCATCCTGTCCCTCTTTGTGTCACAGTTAATGTGGGAGGTGATATAAAATCCTAGCTTGGCAAGTGCTGGATGTCAGAGTTGATGACTTGAAAGGGTGTGCATGTACACAGACCCAGAGAACTTTTAGCACACAGAAAAAAGTACTGCAGTAGTTACTTTAGATGTTGAGCAGTGCAACAACATTTGCTCTTATACTTTGGACTAGTTCTGCATTTTTACATGGGCTCCTATTACCTTGGAAGTGGCAGGTGGCTTCGCAGGGATCCTTGGGGCTGGTGTCATGGGGGAAAGTTAAGCTCACAAAGTACTTCCTTGTCAGACCCCTCACCACCCTGAGAAAAGGACAGATGTCTCTTTCTGTTTTGTCCCGGCTCTGGAGTCCTTGCCTGAGAGTCCCACCTGCTCCTGCAGCTCACATCCCTGAAACCAGAGCCCATCCAGCAGCTGCATAAATCATTATGAACTGGGCTGCAGTGGGACGTCGAGCAGTTGGCAGCACACAGTGGAGCGATTCCCTTCTCCCTTGCACCCCTCCAGCTTCCCCTAAAGTAAACAGCGGCAGTCCCCACTGTGAACCCGGTTGTGAAACCGCACGGCGCTGAACTTTATCTCTGAGCCGAACAGGCCTTGCGGGGGCCGTGCGGCTGAGAGCGGCTTCTGCTCTGTGTTTTCTTGCCACCTTCCAGGCTGCTGCCAACCAGAGAATTCTTTCCATAGCTCGTGCAGCCAGTCTGGGAAAGGAAGCCTGCTTGCAAACATGCAGATGAGCATGGTGGTGTGGGTAGCTTAATGCTTCCTTTTTCTGGGGCCGAGTCAGGTCTGAAAATGCATTTAAATAAAGGGCTAGTAGCCATTTACACACAGTTAGCTCCATGAACATATTGTCAGTTACCTTGTATTTTCCCTTAGAAGCGCTTAGAGTAAAAAAATCAATGCAAAAAAGCAGGCCAGACAAGTTGCAAAGTTCAGTCACAGATCAGAGTAGGAACTTCCCTGTAACTAGATAATGCAAACGATTTTTGGCTCGGCCATAATTATAACAACATGTTGTAGACGCTGATGCGTTTTGGTTTTTTTTTTTTTTTTCAAGCTGGAATTTCCTCAATTGGCAAAAGCTACCACATCACAAATGAGGAAACCACTCCCTTGGTGAAGAGAGGATGGTACAACATTAAATCAGGGGAAAATAAACCCCTCAAAAAGCCAATATATTCATTGAAGCTCTCCATACTCAAAAGCGATGGTCTAGGGATCTGAGCAGTAATGCTATGCAGATGCCTTGCAAACCAAGTCATGTTTAAAGGAATTCTTAGTGTCTCACCCACACAAGAGATTCCGGTTTAAAGCTAGCTCCAGGAAACAGCACAATGCAATATTTCTTTCATATAATGGGGACTTTTTGGGGTTTGTTTTTTCATTATAATGATTCTAGCAGCCAGTGAAGAATCAGGACCCAGTTCTGCACGCCGAGAATAAGTTTGACCCTCTACCTCTAAAGACTGTTCTCCTAACAGTATTTTGGTCAGACTCATTTATCTTTTGTGCTGTGACCTGAAGGAAGGATACTGTCCTGAAATTTTTTAACACTATCTGCAAGCATGGAACCTCCACTCAAGTTATTTATACGAGTTCTTACAAAATAGGAACAACAGCTCTCATCCCAATTTAAACTTTCTAACTTAAGGGTCTCATTATAAAAGGCTAAATCACTGTTTTGGTTGAAATGGAGCCTTCAAGCTGGTTCTGGGCTTTATTACTTGGGTCTTTTCTTTCCCATCTGTCTAGAGATACAGCTGTGCCTGCGTATTCTCAGGCTTTTAAGAAGTAAAACTAATCTGTGTGTGTGTGTCAAGGGGGAGAACCATACAGGAAGAAAAAGAGGGCTCTAATTACAATGAGAACTGAAAATGTATTAAAACCACGAGAGAAAGAATCGGCGTCAGGAGAGCAGGTCGTTCTACTGAGCCCGAGCCGTGCTCAGCGCACAGGCTCTAGGTCTCGCCGTAGCTTTACCAAGTCTCAGGTTTCAGAGCCCTGGAAGATTAGCAGGCAAAGTGGTGGGGAGCTGCACTGTTCACAGCGTGTTCGTTGGGCCCTCAGGAGAGAAATTTCAGTTTAGTTCTGCTTTTGTAGTAGAGTTTCAGCCTTTTTCCATCACTTTGGATGTGAAAATATGTAAATTTATTACTACGGTAAATAGAACCAGGCTCTGTTTTTGTAGCAGAGCAGGAAATGGGAGACAGCAAACAACCTGCCATGGCTGCACATGGACACATAAAATGTCCGAGTGAAATTTGAGGTGACTCACCATTTTAGTGTATTTTGTAGGCCATGTTCCAAAATGCCAGCTGTTATACTGTGTATAACCTTCCTGTAACTGCAGTCAAGCCAGTTGCTGCTTCCTATTTGAAATTACTATCACTGCCATCATGGCAGTGAGAAAAGCAATGTACTGGGAGAACAATCTCCTCTTTCATCTTCTAGTTGCCATTTCACTATAAGGGATGGGGAGGCATTAGACACCCCAGGCCTTTCTACTTTCCTAAAATCCAGGAACTTCCCAGGAACATCTGCTCCTGGCTGTGCTTTCCTACCAGTTCCAGAGAGATCTGTTTCATCCACCACACATCACCTAGAGAGAGAAGAGAAAAGGAAGAGAGATTTCATCTCTCTTCCTTTCTTTCACAGCATGAAAAAACTACTAACTGGGATGGATAACTTTTCAGGTCTCCCTTGTGCAAAGATACCTAAGCAAACCATCCTTAGCAGCCACATAGCCCCAACATATCAGCAGGGTGGCTGGCATCTTTGGCTAAAATGCATCTTCACAGGAGTATTTTTTTTTATGCCTCCATTATGTTTCTTCTTTCAGCTAGATATACTCCAAATAAGTACAGATATGTTGGACATATTCCAAGAGAACACTCTCCTCCTGCAGTCAAGCTGAAAACCTGGTTAGTACAGGACTACGTGCTTTCAATGCATGGCTTTCCCCAGCTTCTAATGTATCATTGAAAAAAAGGCAACAAAACCATCTCTTTTTGGAACACAATCTGGTGCCAGAGGTTATAGCAAATACTAGCAAGTGGACAGAAATTTTCCTCCCTGTTTTCCTCAGGGAGTTGTGGTTTCCACGTAAACACTTCTATGAGCAGGCCCTTTGAGACATGTCTGGAAGAATATATATTCTGCCTAACACATATCCACCATATCTTAGCAGCTAAGAAAAATAATTCTGCGGTCTCACTACACTTCACCACTATCAACTCAGCCTGGCTGAGCTAAAAATTAGAATAAGGAGCAAAGGAGTGTAGGTATGTTGAGAGAAAGCTATGGCTGATAACTTCACTGTTGTTTCTGGATTGTGTCCCATCTTTTATGCTAGATTTCTAGATTCAGGAATTAGTGTTTGAAATCCATGAAATATGGTAAATAAGACAGGGATAATATAACCGGATATTAATTTACTTTTCATTGCAGTATGGAGAAGTAAGCAGTACCAAATTATGACATCCAGATAATTCCCTCTAAAATTTAGATCATTTCAAAATACACCATGGTCTTTTTTCTTCTTTATTTTTTGTGTAGGGTCTGATACACATTGTCTTACTATAGAAGATCCCCTTTGATGTCCAGGCATGTTCCATAAGCCAAGTGCAATATAGTTAGGCCCTTAGAGGACAAGGGAAAAAAATATAAGTGTAAGTTATTCTTGGAAATAATTTGGATCCCCAGCTCCAAACCAGAAAGTCTTTGAACCTGCCTGAGCAAACTTTTGGGAGTCTGAGCCCAGCCCAGCTCTGGATTTGTAGTTATAAGGAGGACAGAATCCAAACCCTGGACCTGTATGCTCATAAGCTCCCAGGCATTCACTGTTTCTGGATTTAATTTTTTTTTTTTTTTAACTTTTTTTTTAAAACTTTTTTTTATTCTGAGCCCACTCCTAATTATTTATACAAGACATCTCTGAATCTTTGGGGTTAGGCTTTTCCTCTGTTAATGTGGGCTTGCTATTAGATATTTGTAATGCTTACTAAGCAAAGCCCTAAGTAGTGAGTCTGGATCAGAGCACTCAGATTTCTTCCACAAATTCCAAGCACAAGTTCAAGGGGGAAAAAAAAAAAAAAAAAAAAAAAAAGGCAGTTCTGGCATTTACAATTATCAGCTATTTATCTTTAAGGTGGGCACTTCCAGTAAGCAGGCTTTGCATTCACCTTGCACACAATCTTTTACTTTCTTCCCTCTCAGCAAATAATAATTCTTTATCCCAGTGAAACAAAGGGAGAGGCAAACAGAGCAGAAGAGTATGCGAGTACGTGTGGAAGAGTTTGCAATCTGGTCACTTGGTGACTCAAGGACTGTAAAACAGAAACTGAAATTTAGCATGACAGAACGGGAACAGAAGACCTTCGTGTCCAAGGGATGAGATTCCAAATGAGTTGGGTATTTTTTTCCCCTTCGAACAAAGAATTTTCCTGGGAAAGTCCACTTTCCTAGTGGAAACCCGAGGCCTAAAGTAGCTAAAATAGCCTTTTCTCTCTCCAGTCGGTCTCTGCTTCACGGCTTCTTGGAAAGAAGGATTTTTGAGCAGGAAGTCATGTTGGTTTATGGCACAGGGCAGAGCTGCCAGAGGAAAATTCACCTACAGCAACTTTTAAGGTTTGTAACATGGTGGTTTGTGGCCCTTCCTTTTTTTAACCTAGTGAACAAGACTAAAAACCAGATCCTGATCCAAATCCTGGAGCTCTTGGATTCCTCATTCCACACAAAGCTTCCAAAGAGATGCTGGGTTTCTGAATGGTGCTACATGCAATAAACTTCTCCAACTTCACTGAAATTTCCAAAGGAACCTTAGGGAAATGGACACTTGAGTCCCTCTGTTCCCTGCAACTTTGTCCTGCTTTCTGCTTGCATTTCCTCTGGTTTATAGGCTTATACAGACACACCACATCTGTGTCTTATTCTTTGTGTTCAAGCAGTACATCTCCATTTTCTTGTACTGCCCTAATACTTACTAGTAAGCAAAATGGTACGTGGGTTTTTGCAGTTGCTCCTGATTTTATATCTGAGCCCTGTAGTTCCAGAGAGTATTACAACAATCTGCAGAGCTTTAAAGAAGTAGGGTAGATTAGGATGATAACACTCCAACTAGCCCTTTATCTATAATCTATGCCTTTTCACTAGATGCATATCAGTAAAGACCCAGCTCAACAGCCATAAACTTATACGTTCGAGCAGTGCTTGTATCCTGCTGTGTAACAACCCATTTGATACTAAAGATATCTCCTGTGATGTTTCCTCCACTGCCAAGCATTGATTGTTGACATAAGTGTTTCATTTAATAAATATTATCAGTGTATATGAGCATGAGGAGATGATTCAGCAGTGTCAGGGGCCACATGGCAACAGTCCTAACGGGAAGACAAAAGTGATCACTTCATAGCAAATAAATCCGGCCCCAAATCTAGATGACTTGGAGAAACATCGTTTTTCCACTAAATTGTCCTGCCTTGGGGTTGCATTAATAATGAAAACATATGCATAAGAAGCAATTTGTCAGGACAGGCGTTTGCACGTCTGTCTGTTAAAAGGAAACATATAATGCCCAAAATCAGGAACTGAGCCCAGAGCCAGGCAGGACACCTGGCTTCTCCTCTCAGCCCTGCTCTTGCCTTGCACATCTTTTCCATACATCCATGCCTCAGGTTCTCCTCTGTAAAATGGGGATTCTGACAGTTGCCTTTTTAAAGCAGTCTCTGGGTATGTGTAAGATCATTATAATAAGTCTCATTAAAAAACCTTTTCCATGCACTGTCCTATCAGCCATACTTAAAGCCTTTCTTTAGAATCAAAATTACTGAAACCTACCAACTATGCCACCTACAGCTGACTATCCTTGGCAACCAAATGCATTAAGCATGTGACCAAAATTCATAGCCAGTTTTGGCAGACTCACTGCAATCCTATTCCTTCCTTTTTTTTTTTTTTTAATTGATATAGAAAACTGATAACAGACTTCCACAATGAAATTCATAAAATCTGCTCATTCTTGATATGTTTATGCCAAAAAAGATCAGCCTTTTATAGCAAAACTGCTGCACGTGTAAATACCAAAGTACACGTAAAGAAGGGTGAGCTACTGTTCCTTACTTTGGTACCCAAGGACTTTAATTCAGCTGTTAGGCTGTCAGTTTTATCTACCACACCAAGCTTCTGTGAGGTATAAAAATAAAAAGTATAATGGAGAGACCACAAGTTTATAGGTGCCCACAAAGGAAGATAAACAATGAGACATTTATTCATTAAGGAGGACCACATGCTCAAAAAATGCACCTTTATGATTATTTATGAATGAAAAAGCATTCAGAAAGAGGAATGAACTTCCCTAAAGAAATACTAATTTGTTTGTCAGCAACAGATTGATTTGTCTCTCAAATTCATGAAAGGTAGTTTGCCGTGTTACTACTGGATGAATTCCAGAGAATCTTAATTTGAGGCTGGTTGAAGAACTAAACGGTATTTTAATTCTTAAACGTGTGTGTAAATCTAGTGCAAATCATAAATCCTGCCTGTGCCATGAAATTCTTCTAATAGACTTGGGTCATAGCTATTATTAGTTTCCATAATGTGTGTTGAATAAGTGTTGTACTGTTACGTGCTGTGAAAAGTGCCCTTTCTGTTACCTGATGCAGACGGGACTGACCCCACTGCAGCCCCCAAGTCTTTGAACATTAAAATGTGTCTGGGCCAGGAATGCAGCGTGAGCAAATAGCAGAGCCAAATTAGACCTGCAGGATTACTGTGTGCTCTTGCTGGATGAAAATTCTGTTTTTAAATTGACTCTGAAATAAATATTTAGCTATAGGCCTTTGAGAGTCCTGGTTTGTTTGGGTTTATGTTCTACACCAGCACGTCACAGGATTTGGTAATTTGCGTCCCTTGGGGTGGCTTCCTACTTAAAGCATTACACAAAGAAAGCATTTTCAGACTAGATTTCCAGTAAATAACCCTGCAGTTCCAGGAGATGGACTAAAATAGCAGCACACCCGCAGCTCAATGCCACTTTAGTTAAGTTCAGATCCATCTCTATTATTCTGATTACATCCCCTTCTGTCCCTCCCCCAACACTGGCATCTTTGTCACTGTCCTTTTCCTGCAAGCATCTTGGTTTACACTAAGTTCTCCACAACCCCATCTTTGCTTGCAGCTCTATTCTCATGACATCCCACACTCTGTGTTGCTCGATTCACGCTTCCAACCCTTTCCACAGAGTCATCATCTTCCACCGTCAGATTCACAACTGCTGTGTAAGTTCTGCCAGTGCTGCCAAAACCTGGACATACTCAGCACCTTTTCTTAGACTGTTAGACAGGAACAGCCTCAAAAGAGAGGCACATCTTAATCAAGAACAATGACTGAACAGCTACTTCAAGAAGTTTAAAAAAAAAAAGCCTCTAGTGGATGTAAAATCTTAAGACAATATGACAAAGATACACTTTATGAGTTGTAGTTGCCACATGTCCTGCAGAATAATGGTTTTTATTAATTGCAGAAGAGTTGTTACCATGCCCAACTCATTGTTCTCTATAAATCCCCGATTCTCTTTTTGAGAACTCAGTTCTCAGTCTCCGTGAGTGCCAGCGATTGCAACTACGCATTGTATAACGCCTATTTCCTTCAAACCTTTTCGGTGTGTTCTTCTCTAATTCAATTCAACATCTTTCTCTGCAAAAAACGCTAGGAAAGCTTCCAGCTTACCCACTCTGCACTCCTGTCACTTACTAGTTTACTTACTGTGTCTAAACAGTCCCAGTGTTTGTTTGGCCTTCATAACAGTCTTCTGAATCTCTACACTTTATTGCTACCTGTCTACTGCAGATTGCTTCAAATCAAGTTCTGGATACCCAGTTATTTTGTCATAAAGGCAAGCAGGTAGGATTTACCCTTAGTAATTCCATGCTGACTGATCCCAGTGACCTCCTTCATGTACCCAGAAGTAGCTTCCAACAGGATGTGCCCCATGGTTTTGCCAGGGACCAAAGGGAGGCTGACCAGCCTTTATTTTCCCAGGTCAAACTTTTCGCCTCTTCACAGCCCAAATCAAGAGACAGCAGGGTCTCCGCAGATCTAATCTACAACAAGCAGAATAACCAATGTGGGCTTTAGCCCTCTCAGGAGGAACTGGCCAGAAATATATTGCCAAATTAGAGGGAAATCTGTGCTGGACAACTCAAGTCATAAATCTGAAGAAATATTAGTTACATTTGTTTGTCTTTTAGACTAAATGAGCTCTTCAGCGGTTGCCTTACAGTTTTGCATACAGTACTGCACTCAGTTCAGCCATTCCTAAAACGCATCGTTCCTTTTTGTCAGCTAGCTTACTCCAAGGACAGGCTGCTAACTGGCTGGCTGACATATCAGGACAAATTAGCAATGGGTTTTAAGTGAGAAATGTAAGAAAAAAGCCCTGAATGCTGAAGAAACATTAATTTTAGTCTTGTTTTCACAGGGCTTTCAGTCGTCTCCCACTTGCCACTTGATTTTCTTCTCTTCTCTGTCTTACTTTCCTTTCATCCCTGAGTGTTTCTTCTCCTCTCCTCTTTCCCTGGCCTGCATTGGCAGGAGGTCTCACTGAGCAGAAGAGAAGCCTCTCACATCTGTATAGCTTTACTACTACTCGCTTTTCCAGGGCAGTACTTTCACTTACCCCATATTTCACTCTGCAGAGACAGCTTGGCCAGAACATAGCACATTTTCCAGTCACAGATGTCTCTATCGGATGCATGCCTGGTTCTTGGAGACGTGGTAGAAGGGATTTTTTGTTGTTGCTGTTGTACTTCAGCTAATACAAATGATACAAAGCCAATATAAAGCAAATTTCTTTATTCTCTTTGCCTCATACTGGAAGATCGGGGTCTGACTGCATGTGTTTGCCTCAGCACTTACGTGAGGAAAAGCTGATGTTTAATTCCAAATAAACAATTATTAGATATGACCACATTTTTGATACATTCCCTTTCAAATATCAAGACGTGGCTGCAGCTCTGGTCTTGCAGTAAGTGACAAAGCATACATTTTCAAGTCATGAATTTACAGTCAGATCCTTGTGTCTATGAAGATTTTCCCCAGTCTTCAGGGGAATTTCCAACTGTACTACAGGTCATCCTGCATGAATCCAATTGCAAGACTAGAACCGGAGTACTCCCCCCCCAAAAAAACAAACCAAGACAAAACCACAACCTCTACTTCACTGTTTTTAACTTCTGAAGGAGTGAGTACAGTTCCACTGCAGAATCTAAGTAGTCTTGAACAAAAATATGTATGTTTTCAGAAATCAAAACACTGCAGATCTATTGTCAAGAAAACAAATGAAAAAAGAACCAAACAAGCAAACAAACTACGAAGACAAGGAGGAAGTATTGATAAATTGATATTTAAAACACTGTTTTCTCTGATCTGGTTGCCAAACTGGTCCCTGATAGTGATGGGGTATTCTGAAGAAACAGCAGCAGCAGGTCACAAGAGAGTGGCTCAGTTTACATCAAAGTAGCCAGCAAGCACATCTGCAGATCTAGACTTTAAACATTTTTTTAATGCATGGATTTTAAATACAATGGCAAGAAGTGGTCACTTAGTCTGATCATATCAACTTCCTTGATCTTTTATTTTTATTCCTTTCTCTCACTTTCCTTCTTTCCACCATTGCCATACAATGGAAAAAGGTGCAGGGGGAGGAGGGAGAAAAAGAAAGAGGAAGGAGCAAAGGCTTTCCTTGGCTAGTCCAATTCAAAAGCATTCAAAGAGTTCTTTTGGTCAATCTTGCATGTAAGGTTTTGTCTCTAGTCAGGATCCAGAGGCAGTGTCTCAGTGATCCACAGTAAAGGGGAAATAGCACTTTGAAACAGGCTTTCTATACTTGCTGTTATTTTTTCCACAGCTAAAGAGCTATGATAAAGGGAAAAAGTAAATTTTATGCACAGGCAGTGTTTCCAGAGAGCAACATTCCCAAGGAGAATGTCAGCTGCAGTAGAGGACAACCCACAGCTGGCATCAGGGCGCTGCGCAGTAAAAAAAAAAAAAAAAATGGGGTGTGTGCCAGTTCTCAAACCAAATGAGAGCAAAGTCATAGGTACACAGTCTCAAACCTCCCCAGCTGCTGGGAAAGTCTGTTACATCAGTAACTCTATAGGTCTCCTATGACTGTTCACCCCAGTCAGTATCACAACTCTGATTTTAATTGCATCTGAAGTGAACTCAGCAGAGAAACATCTTTGTCCTGTGTGATGCATAACTGTTTACTTCCGGGTTTATGTAACTTTATATGCACGTCACAAGAGGAGGAAGATGACACCCACTCTAACCCATCAGTCTTTTTTCATGGTGCACGTGAGCAGGCATTATAAAGCACTACAGCCTCACCAAATCCTCAGCATCCATGGAACAGTTTTAAAGCGTAGGAATTAGCCATTTTTGTTTGTTTATCCTAACATCCATTTGACTTTAATGGATAACAGGGATTTTTAATTTTTTTTTTTACATCTATTTTTATGCAGAAGTAAAAGGCAGAATTATCAATTCCTAGCACAGTTTGTCTCAAGAACAATTACAGATTCTGTGGCATCTTGCAATCCTGGCAGCTGTACTGTCGTCTTATATGGGAATATAGATGCATGTTTGTCTTGAGAGCTCCCAAATCCCCACATTCTCCGTAGGAGAGAATGGGACAGGAAATTTCTGGGTTACTGGGCTCTTTGGCGCAGCTGTCTCTTTTGCTTTCACACGTATTTCTACAGCAGGATGAGAGCCATCTTAAGCAGTGGAAACAGAGTCTCATTCAGCAGTGGTTCTTTTCTCTTTTGTCTACTCTAAAATAGTCTGAGTGTTAGTTCAAAGCATTGAACTTTTCCCCACATATACAACTCACACAGAGGAGTGAAACTGGGTTGAAATACAAGTATTTTTTCACTTTTAAGAAATAAACCAGTTTAAGCTCAGGTTCCTCCAAATTAAGTTTACTATTGGAGTCATAAGACCACTATCCAGCAAAATTCACCTGATTTCGGTATAATTTTTCACGTGCTTTTGAAGTTAAACATGCATTTAAGAGGTTGCTTGCTTGGTCGATTAGGCCTGTCACAAAAGATACGTGCAGACACCTAGAGCTCAGCTCTCACATCTACAGTTTTAGGTATCAAATGCCAAAGACACGACATTCCCAAATATTTTGCTATATTCTGCAGTCCTTAATCCTTGAGTTCAAAGACAGCTTTCCTTGTTTGGTAACAGAATTTAATCTATTTTTCCTCTTATTTGTATTCTTACACACTCTTTTTATTCTGTTTGGCCCACATTGCTCTGAAGAGTCTAAAATTATTAAATTTCCCTTACCACGTTCCTATTAAGCCAAAAGTAACTAGTAATCCATAGGTAGGTGTGAGGAATAAGGCAAACAACATGTCCTAAGTGTCATAGTGAAATTAAACCCTCTTCCCCTCAGGTCCTATTACAGCTCTGGAAACATTTTTTCCCTTAAGGCATGTTCTCCTTCAGCCATATTTCATGCTTTATATCCAAAAAATATAGGTAGCCATAGGCCTACAGTGAGAAGCAGAAAATTAGGTTTACTCAGTATTCTGCATAAATATTTTCTGAGTAGAAGTTTTGGCTTTTATTTTGTGATATAACCTGAGGAACAATAGTGGCTTGCTGTGGCACAGCGCCACGTGATGTAGAAGCTACATCCTCTCCCTCCTGGCAACGGCCGTCTTTAAAATATACAGGCACCAAGATATCCTAATGATTATTACGTCTCTCTGAAGTGATCTGGTTTATACATAATTAAGGTGGCCTGGGGAAGGATGCTTAGTGACTTCCAAATACATCAGGCTTTTTAGAGGGGCTGAGAACATGGTGCCTAGGAGGCAGGGCACTGCCATGCAGGCTTATTTCCACATGCACAGAAGAATTGGGAATTTGGAGTAATACTTGCAAGGAAAGCACAATAACAGCAAAGGCAAAATTTAACTGATACAGAATTTAGGACTATCAGTAATGAGGCTCTCACTAGAACAAATTTTAAGACTCCTAATCTCTTAGCACTTTATATTCAATTTTCCACAAACCAGACACCGATTGTATGAAAATGTTACCACCTCTCTATTTACATTCATCCCAATGGGAGCTGTATTTTATTCCCACTGACTTCCACAGCACAACTTCTGCTGCTGTCAGTGAAGCCTGATTAGAAACCACATGGGTCATTCCGTACTCTACTATCTGATTTCCCTGTGGATTATGAGCAGTGTGGTTTGCCTGTACCATAATCTGTTCACGCATTCTGACAAGAAAACACACAGCTCAAAAGGCATATAGCATAAACCACTATTTTAGGTCCAAGCCTCAAAAAAAAAAAAGGCATCAAACAGTTGGAGCAGAAACAGCCAATGTCCATATTTTGTATGGGAAGAAGATAGTATCTTCATGTATAATATTTTAGAGCACTGTAACCATCTTAAAACTGTTCTCATTTTAACTGATGACATTTTGACCATGGCATACAACCTCCAGATATGCCATTTACTGAGGATAAACAAGGCAAAAGAAGAGGGGAGAAAACTTCTTGGAGTCCGCTACACGACAGACGCAAGCACTGCAGAACTCTGCTGCTAATCCCCTTTTTGGTTTGTGTTCACAGCTAAATCTATTTCACTTCCTATGATACTGAACATTATGCAGTCCTATGAGGTCCACCACCAGCCATAAATCCCAGGCAGGAAACAGTTTTCAGACCTAGGAGGGAAGACAGCATTTCATTTTCTGTATCCAGCCCAGAGTAACCAGGTCAAACAAAGTTTGTAATTGAAGCTTTTGAAATCCAGGATATAATTGTGTATGTTTTTCTGTTTGTTTTGTTACCGGTTAACCGGATGCAACAAATAAACCCATTTTTCTGTATTTTCTTTCTCTGTCTCTTTGGGAGCCAACCTCTCCATAAGCCAGTGCTTGAGGTCATAGCTCCCTAACTCTAAAACATCTGCTAGGTCAGATGCACTTGAAGAGAATCAGCTGCTTGCAGCCAGCACATTATTATAGCATAGCAGAGTCACAAACAACTGTTGACGGTCTCTCTCACTTTAACCAATACATCTACCTCTATATATCCCATTTAAAATTTCTTGGCTTGATCAGAGCTCTTATCTCCAATGCCAATGAAGAGCATTGGATTGAGAGTCCAAATTTTTAAATGTGGGATTTCTAAGCTATAGTCATTATAGAAAACAAAACACCACTTTCACTTTTTGTACTAGGTACCAAATTTGCTCTATACTGTATTCCTTCTAATTTTCTGAAAAATCATAGAAAGAAACATTAAAAAAAATATAAAAAAATGTGTTGAACACCTGAACAGATTGATAAGCTGTACTTTGTGAAAACAAAACTCCTTCTTGGTGTCTGAAACTGAACACCCAAATCCAGAGATTCTCCAAAGCACTAGCTGCTTATGAAGTACTTGATGCCTCATACTCATTATTTAAAGTATTTCAGTTGTTTCAGCAGCACATATAAGAAAAAGGCAAATAAATACCAAGGATTCATGCTCATCAGTAATACCCACCAATAACAAGAATGTGCCTGCAGATGGAGAGGAAAAACATACTTGATAAGAAATTATTTCTTCTTTTTAAGCCACCAAGACTTGTCCTAGAGCTTTTTCCCAGCCACCTTTTACATACCATAAATGAAGTGTTTTTCTAAAATAGAGCAGTCAGGTTTTACAGTAAGGAAAAAAATCTGCTTGGAAAAAAATACACCAGGCTTGATTGAAAACTTGCACACTGGAGTGCCAGGTTGGCAGCAGTTGAAAGTGCAATGGAATTGAAAGTTTTCCATCTTGCCACTAAGCTTTAACACAGTGTGTTAGATATTCGTACTGCTTTGGCAAAGACCTGCAGCCCCAAGTGTACTGATTTCTGTCAAGCTTTTGAAACTCTCATTGAGATGCTTGAAAAAGCAGAAGGTAGAAGGGAATTGGTAACATACTCCTCAGGAAGTTCCTAAAAGCCAGTCAAAATTGCAGTACCTTTAGAGAGGGGATTGCAGTAAATATCCTTCCATACAGTTCATCCTTCTAACAGAGTTTAAGAGGGAAATGCTAGGAGATAGATTCACAGTTGCTATAAAGCCATCAAGCCACGTTTACCCATATATCTATTTGGACTACCCTAGGGATCATTCCTCATCCATCTTCACCAAATCTAGTGTTATGAAAATAGACAGGAAGAGATAGAATATGGTAAAAGCCCTTTTTAAGCTCTGTCCACTTTATCCTCTGTCATCCAATACACTTTATTCTGTCTGTGTATAAGAACTAATTTCAGTTGTGCAGTTATTCATTTCAAGTCTGCTAAGACAGAAAAACTTAAGGAGGCATGGTACTCTCAGAAAGTGATGCAGTCTCTCTACAGGACAGTATGTCTGTCTCTATGCTTTTGCAGGAAACAGAGTCTTAACAAATATGGATAAGGGATTAAACAAACAAATTTAGTGTATCAATTTAAACAAGAGTTAAGTTTTCAATTTTAAAGCATTTTCCCTACATTTTTTTCTGCTTACATTATAGTAACAACATCAACATTTGGTTAAGGTTTAAGTTTTAAGTTTTCATTTGACAGCCCTTAGGGAAAGCTCTTCTGCTTGTCTTCAGAGGCTGTGCAACCTCCGTGGCAGTACCACAGTGGTACTTCTCCCCCATGGCTGAACCCAGGCTCCAGGGGGGAACCAGAGCTGGGTAGCTCCCCAGCCACGCCTGCAGTCCTGTCTGCCCTTGGAAGGTCAGTGCACAGGAAGAGAGGGAGCTCTGGTAATGGCTTTTATCTGCTGGAGTTTGTCTTTCAGGAACTGGATTGAAAAGCATGTCTTGATATGTCACCAAGGCACCTCAATAGAGAAAATGGAGCCTTTTATAAAAACTTTCTTGCTAATCTACTTGCTACCATTTGAGCCTCCAAAAAGTGCACGTCTGAAAACCAAAAATATCTTTTCTATGCTGACTGCAAGTCATTTTGAGTCAGTTTGGACCTTTCTAGTTAGAAGGCAAAGTGTGGGGAACACACAGATTTTCACATCGCATTTGACAGTCATACTGTTCATTATCTCCACCCAAAATAAAAAATACAGAGCATTTAGCCACTTGTGATTTTATCAGTGGAACTGAATTATGACCTAATGCTGCCACTTGGATAGCACATTCACGATATGGTTATGAATTCATTCTTTTGTCAGCTGTGCTCTATCAGATACAGTACTCATATTTCTGGGGAGCAAGGTCAGAATGGAGTTTGGAAAAAGATACCACCTCTGGCTCGGGGCATCCCTCAATTACAAACTGATGGAGGTTGGGAGAGCATGCTGGAGTAAATACTGGTTTATGCTTAGCTTGGTTTTGTACTCTCCTCTGACATCTACTGCTGGCCCTGCCACTGACTGGACTAGCACCTTTGTCTGGCCCAGTACAGCAATTCTAACATGTACTCACCCATAAAAATTGAAGCTACTTAATGAAGGAAATGACTACCTTTAGTTACAATATTTAGGTTGTGGGTTTTTTTTTTTTTCCTGCAAAATACCCATTCCCATGCACGTACCACCCCTCTCAGGAGATGTGAAGACTGCAGCAAAGACATTGTTATAGCAGACACCCATCGTTAAAAGAAAAGGAAAGGCGTGACCCCATATTTCTAACGTGTGAACAGGACAGCTCATCCACCACCTTTTGAAGGCAACAACAGGAACTCTTTTGTGCAGTGCCACAGTCTCTGCACACCTCGAAATTCACACACACATGTGGCTACAATGAAGAAACTTGCCCTGACTCAACATTGACAGCCAAACTTGACTAGAATACAGGTCTCCAAACACTGAAATCCTGCTGGAAGTTCAGAATTAATTATGAGGAGGGGTTTGGGGATTTTTTTCCTTGTTTTATACTCCCTTGCTCTTCACTGCTTTCTTGCTTTTCCAGTATAAGTGCTTACTGCTCTCCCATTCTTGTTCCCCTTCCCTGATTTCCATGGTTCAGATGCTTGGAAACATTTGTAGAATTCTGCAAACTTCTTCCAGCCATGCCAAAGCAAATTTGAACTCATAGCCTTTTGAGGCTTTCCCATCACTGCTGACACTCTCTTGGTGATCTGCCTGCTATGAGGTTTTTGCTGGGGTTTTCTGACCATTTTTGCACATCCACTGTGTTACATCTAAATAAGCTATGGATACTAAGGAAAAAAAAAAAAAAAAAGAAAAAAGCCCTACATTACTTTCCCTTGGTTGTTTACATGACAGATCTGTTTAAATACTAAAAGATGGAGAAACAAGAGAAGGGAAGGGCAGAGAGGAGCAGTGTGCACATGTGTATTTGAGAGAGCAGGGGCACTGTAAATGAAGGTGGTTATTAGTGAAAAGTACTGTCTTTTTAAAAAAAAAAAATGAAAAAATACCCTCAGTGTTTTCCTTAGTCTTTTTCATTCTTTGGCAGAGTCCCAAAGATTTCACTGTCCTTGTCTCCAGCATCTGGAAACCATCAGGGTAAACAATAGAGTGCTAGGAACTGGAACCCCTGCCTCAGCTCCCGTGGGACCTCGCTCTGGAGAACATGAGAACACAAACCATTGGACACCATGTGGTCAATTACTTCAAACTAACAAATCTGTGTGCCTTCCTATTTTCTGTTTTCCTTGGCACCACATGACCCTTTCACAATGGAACCCAGCTGTTGAAAAAGCCAGACATTTTCTTTTTTAACCTCTTGCTTACTTTTATGCTTGCTTTCCACAGCAAGCTTAGGGTTGGCATATGCCCTAGGTAAAAGTTTCCCACTTATTAAAGTCCTGGCTGGCTATAATGTTTGCCTGTATTAGTCAGCAGAGAGGCTCAAGAGTATTAACTTAACAGGATCATACTGCAGTGAGGACTCCACAGGTGGTCCTGTGTTTTCTGGGTTTCCTGACACTGCATGCCAGCACTTAGAGCAGATACTCCAGGACACTTTTACAGCCTGCCTGTTCTGTACAATCAATAATTGCATGTGCAGCTATGACCTACTTTTAAACATTTGTTCCTAGTGCAGGTGCTATGTTGGCAATTGCAAAGAGCCAAAGTCGTCTCAAAGCCAAGGACTGTTGAGGGAGGCTGCCCCGTTCAGCGCTGTGAAATCAGCTTTACTCTGGATTAACCGTGCTAAGCTCCAGGACTGAAACTGGCGGTCACTGTCAGGGAGCAGGGGCTGGCAGGTCCTTGTTCTCTCTAAGGTTCTGTTTCAAAAGACAATCTTTGAACTGTGTGGAACAGCCCACTGTTACTGACCACACACAAGCCAAGACTTCTCTACAACATTCAGATTCATCATCTTACTCTGTGTGTTTTACTTTAACTTCCTTCAAAGAGTGGGGATACCGAACAGAATGGAATTGTGTGACAGATTTACAGCTTCATCTTTAAGTCACCCTTAATGTTGCTGAATGTTCCTAGCACATGCTGAAGATAAGCAACTGACATTTCATGTATAAATAAACATTCATGCTACTAGATTCACAATTTTATTTCTGGGAGAAAGATAGACATGTATGTAATGCTACATCTAGAAGACAAGATTAAAACAAGGACATGCCATGCAGTTGTCTCCTTGCAGCTAAAATGCACAGAGAGATGTGGTCTTACGTGTATTTTGGCACTCAACTTCATCAGCTTTCATCTTGAACATGTCATTGCTTATCTGATGAGCAAAGGCAGTTACATCAGTTTCTAAAGTTGAGGGACCTGGCACAAGTATGGTCAGAAGACTTGTTCAGGACAACTAGATTGACAGCACTGTTTTGATCAGATCTGTATCCCAATGTGAAAGGGCCCAACCTGTCTCTACAGGTTGATTGGCAAGGCTGACCTTGCCTTTGACTACAGGAAGGCCTTTCTAGGGGTTAGCTGTTCAAGCCCTGAGATCTTGACTGAGCGCTGAATACTAAACAGACTTTATTCATTTCCAGGGTGCTATGGTGAACTGTACCACCTAATTGCTATTAAGATTACAGAAATCGGTAGATACTTAGGACCCTGCCCATTTATTTCCAGCAAGAAATGGAGACACTTTCTTTTTTTCACCCTCTTAGAATTTATACGTAAAACTTTTTTTCATTGCAATGAACTCACATTAAAACAAAATCCAACTAATAAAAAAAATAAAAAACCCCCACACCTATCTGCTCTGAGGTGCAGGCACCAGCCATAATCATGAAAGCTGACAAGTTTAAACTTAAAAGGCAAACAAACCAGGAGACCACTTGGGTAGGTTGAATAAGCAGAAAATGCTTTAAAATCTTACCTGCAAGCTTGTTAAAGATATGCTGCTGAGACTAAGACTACTGAGATGGATGCCTGGAATTGGTGGAATTTTGTTCCTCCCCTTTCAGTGAAATGCAGTGTGTATCTTGCATATAATTTTATAGTTACATTTATTTTAAGAAAGATGAAGACAAATCATTAAATCGTTTGCTGGAGGAACTCCTACTGTAGGATCTAGGCATCAAGCCATTTTGTAGCCAGTATTTTGTATATATCTATATTTTAATTTTTTTTTAAACCCAGATCTAGCCTATAGCACAGCAGTGAATACCAGGGAGGCTTTTTCCCCTTTTCTGCCAGTGGTTTTTGATCTCAAATGTCTGCAAAATTGATTAGCGTAATACTGAAAGGGCAGAAGGTGGTAGGGGAAAGGGAGAGTTAAGACAATGCAGTAGCAATTTAAACAGCACCGTGTGTACTTAATCTTTTAATGTTTCTGAAAGCGTTGGTTAATTGTATGGCCTAAGTTCAAATCATTCTACTGCTTCCCTATGTGAACATCTAGGACAGGTTCTTGTCTGTCTGACAGATGCACAAAAGTATGGATAGAAGTACAGTTCTTTGGAGGAATGCTTTGCTTGTGGCAAGAAATACATGTCTTACGAGAAATATATGTCTTAAAAAGAGTTAGGAAAGTCTGCCTTAGCTAACTGAAGCAGTCCCAGCACAGCTTGGATGCAAGCCAGGACACAAACGAAACCACTGTAATGACACTGATGGATGACCTCGTTCTGGCAATGAAGAGAGAACACATCCATTCTCTTCATCCTGCACCTCTTTAGCATTTGACACTACTGGATATGAGATACAGCTGTTGCACCAAGAAGAGGCAGCAGACAACCAGAGTCATATGTTAGGATGGCTTCACTCTTTTTTTTTTTTTCCAACAGGAACAGCACTTCCAATAGTTGTCCCCTTTCCTTGGCTCAGTTTTGTGGCATTCCACAACAATAGTTTTCCCTCTGGTCTCTTACTGTATCTGCATGGTTGCATTTAAATGCCAGCAACACGTATAGATGTGACACACGGAGCACTAGCTAGTTTTCACTGCCTGCAGCCATATCACTTCTACATAGTGAGCCCCTATTCAATGGGGTGAATTGAATTCATGGATGAAAAACAGCTGCTTGAAGGTGAACAAGAGCAAGAGCTGACACTGGTAGTCAGAGGAGAGAGCTTTTGGAAGTGTTCTATGACTAGCGCAATCTCAAGATCGGTCAAATTTAGTCACTCTTTTGGGGCTATTATAGGATTACTCACCAAGACTAACTTGTCGTAATTATCAAGCAGTGTTTTTCCTCCCCACTCCAAATACTGCAGTTTAGCACCTCTATGCAGGAAATGATCTAGCCTGTCTTACTCGCTTCATCCTCACGTCTCTGCAAGAGGGCAACTCTGTGTACCTCTTAGGAAGCAAAGGGCCTTCAAGAATAGTGCTACATATGTCACTTGCAATTCAAGGGTCAGCTTGTCTTGTACAGCTTTCCACAAAACAGAAGTACAGGCTGGATCACACACTGAGATCCTACAGACACTTTCTCTGGGTTTTAGGAGATATTCTAAACATCTTTGATATAAGGAAATGTATCTTCACATAAAGGGTTGTAAAGCACTGAAACAGGCTGCCCAGGGAAGTAGCGGAGTCGCCATCTAAGGGTGTTTTAAAAATGTATAGGTGTGGTTTAGTGGTGTCTTGGCAGTGCTGGGTTGGACCTGATGATCTTTAAGGTCTCTTCCAAGCGAGACAATTCTATGTGGTCCATAAAATCCTCATCTTTGAGTTGTTTCATGAATTGGGCCATAAAGGGTACCTACAGTTCCCCTATTAGGACCATCAACAATTTCACTGTCACTTATCCCCAAGAGCAGCAACCTTTTTAATGGAGGAGTCTTAACTTCAGAAAGGGCGCATTAAGGATTATCACAAGCCTCCTTAAGAACGAGGTGTGCACATTTTGAGCTTCTCTTCAAGTAAATGTGTGTTGAAATATGTATTTTACAATATACTTAGAAATTAGAAGTCCTATCCAGAACAAGATTACCACTGCACTGAAGAAGGGTAGGAGAAATTGCTGGATGATTTTATGACGATGTACTGCATGGAAGTGCTTTTGTCTTAATGCTGATTATTCTGGAGTAACAAACTTTCTAGGATATTTTCTTTCGTCTTTCCCTGTGTCTAAAGGATGCGTATCTTCTTGCTGGGTTTGAATCAACATGGCATGCAGAAAACTTAACCTCCTCTGCTCTCTTTACATATATTAGCAATATGTTTAATGTATGTTAATGTTTATCTGTGATTGCTCCCTGTTTGAGAGCACCTCTTTTTCCATCAGTCAGGAGCATTTGAATTTTCCAGTCGAGTCTGGGAAAGTGATTGCAATTCTGATGTTCTATGGGGTAAAAAAAGGCAAATTTTCAAGTTCTCAGCAACTTGTTAGCATTATAAACAAAACCACCATCTACACTTATTTTTGGTTTAAAATTGAGAACCCAAAACCAGTGTGCAGTAGTTTCTCTTCTCCTATAGTTTCTGCACTCAGCTGGGATCTCCTGCTCAATTTTAGAATCATAGAATATTTTGGGTTAGAAAGGACCTTTAAAGTTCATCTGGTCCAACCACCCTGCAGTGAGCAGGGACATCTTTTGAATGGAACCAGTAAAATGGTAATTAAAAGCATTTTACTGCTGCAGTTGTGTGTTTAAAAATAATTTGCAAGTTATATACATTCAGATTTCTGTGACTTTTTTTCATTAATTACTACAGTTTGTGTGTCTGTTTCTACAATAGATTTTAATTAATAGGTCCATAAGCTGCATTTCCTGTAACTACTTATAGTACAGTCCTACATATCACCACTTCTGACAGATCACATAGACTAGAAAGTTATATTTCTGTCTCATGGGGCTGAGTTATTGCTAACCACTGAGACCCACAGAGAAGTCTGTTTATCATACTGTGACTAAAAGGAGCAAGTAGTCAGGGTGGAGAACAGTGCTGAGCAGGGAGAGGTGTAACTGGAAAGAAAGCTTCATTTGTAGATGACACAGAGCATGGCTTTTCTGCAGAGAACAGAGAAGGATTTTGCACATAATTTTTTTTTTAAACAAAAAAGCAAAACCAAACAACCAAACAGTAAGAACACTGATCCTGAAAAGGGAGGAAAAGAAGAAAATAATAAGGAAGAGCATGAAAGTCATAGCAGGAAAGAATCAAAAAACAAATGTGAGAGAGTAGAGAATTCTGCTAATTAACTGCTAATAAACACAGACTATCTGATGGTCATTTCACCTCATTTACTCTTCTGCTTTCTGGAAGAGAACTGATTTTAGGCAGCTGATCCTCAAGAAGGATGTGCATGTAGGTGAAGCTGAAAGAACCGATGGCATTGCTTACCCTGTTTCTGCTGAGGGGAGTACCAAAGCTATACCTGCCTTTAATGCTAGTCTGCATTTTGGACAGCTCTGTTTCTCCCTCGATGTAGTAAGCAAACTTTTTTCTTTCCATTTAACTGAGTAAATTTCCCACCATCTACAAAAAGCATATTTTTTTGTGTCTATTTTGTGACATTTGGTCTGCAACACAAGGTTTCAGAACATTCCCTTCAAAATCTGCCCCGCACACTGCAATTTCTACTAAGAAAGGAGCAGAGGCAAAAGCAAGACAACACATTACATGTAATATGGGAGAAAACAGTGTTCAGTCTGCTGCTCTTGTAGTCAGGTACAACAACATACTAGGATTGAGGGGCTTGGTTTAGGCAGTGCCACAAGAACAACTTCTGTTTAACTCTGGTTCAGCCAGTATCTGGGCTTGTTTGTTTTCAGAAACAGGTTTACATTACCAAGCATTTACCTTATGGAAAAAAAATGTGCAAATAGTACAGATACTGTAAAGGGAAGTTCATCTTCACACTGTCCAAAAAGGTCACAGGCCCTTTTCCTCCTATAGTACAGCTTGCCTTGGTAGTTTTATCATTAGACCAGGAATTTCAAGGCAGTCATAGGTGCCTTTGGAGCCTGATTCCTTCTGCTAACTCAATCTTGTCTTCAGTGAAAGGGGCACTCTCCATTTGAGGGAAAGAATATATCCTTTGCTTGTGGGAATATTAATCTCTTATTTGAATGGCCTGAAGATAATTACCCTATTCAAATGAACACAGAACTCTGTGCTCTAAGGCTTTTATTTATTTATTGTAGTTAACAGGTTTGTGTATAATTAGTCTCTGTTTCCTAGACAGAAGAAAAATTCTCCACCCTTTATTTATATGCCTTTTTACTGGCAAGGTCCAACTCTTTCCTTTTGTCCTTCCTATTCACCGGGGAAAATACTAAAATGACCTACTCCCAACTGCTAGAAGCCCCACACTGTCCCCATCCCCCTGCCAGTCCTGTTCCCAGCCAGGAACCAGCAGCTGTTACTGTGCACGGCATTGCAGGCCCAAATCCAGGCAATATCAATCACTGCTTTTCTAGGGAGAAGTTTGAACTGTAGTTTGAAAAGGTCTCGCTTCCAGACTGGAGCTTCACGTGCAATTTACTTCTGGTCTTTGTTAGTCCATAATGCTGGTTAGCAGAAGAGACATTACTTTTTTTCTCTTGGTTAAACATTTGTAGTATAACCTACTTTTAGTTGATCTAATTGTTCGAGAGGGGAATACAAATCCCAAATTGGCCCCACAGGCTTCAACGGACGACTGCTAAGTTGTGGTTGAAAGTAATTTCTTCTGCAAGTTTACAGAACTGACTTTGCTGTAATTGGGCTGCCTTAAATTTTCAGCACAGTTTCCTTAGACAGCATTGAATGTGTCCTTCAACAAAGTCCCAAAACCAGTGAATTCCAGTGAATACAGGCAGAGAGAATGTTTTCCAAAGGGGCATCCTATGCAAAAAGCGGCAAAGTTGCATACGTGTTAGCTGGGACAGACCACCCAGCTTTTATGACAGCACTTGCAGGCTGCCATGGCCCACCGCAGTCACCTGAGCAGAGGCTGCAGACATCTGCATCACAAGCAGCATGCCTCCTGCCGTGTGCACGCCTGGTTTGGCTGCAGGACAACAGCACCAAAACAGGGGTGTCTGCTCCCCTGTGTGTGATGGGTCCTTATCCAGTGATGTGACAGGACCCAGGCAGACAGATATCTGCAAGTTATTCTAGTGACAGGTGTATAGGGCACCAAACAGCAGCACTCCTCATCTTCTGTCCTCCACACTGCCTTAAACCAAGCAGAATGACACCCAGCCCCAGTGAGTCACGAATGCTGATGCCCACCAGCAGTGACTCGGCAGCCTGCAGAGGTCAAAACTGTAAAATACGAACTAATAAATTTCAATACCTCTCCTCCTTGGTTAAAAAGCCCTGTTAAATGCAGATCCATTTACACACTGAGGTGCCTGTGAATAGCTCCAGCTTTTCTGCAAACAGGTATGAATAGTGACATTAGAAGTGCTCCAGTTGCTTGCAGGCACTGGGAAACAAAGCAGTTCAGTTTAAAATCAGAGATCAAAGGCAGAAAAGATTTTTGCAGCTGTTCTGCCCCGGAATTTGTTGTGCCTATCTCCAGTTTTGGAACACTTCTAAGTTTCATGGTGCCTTCAAAAATATACTGTCATCACAACCTTATTGCCATGTACTACTCCAAGCTGGTTATTCACCTCTGCCCCTTTCTCAAGTCCAACTGTGCACTTCTAAAACACTTCTCGCAGTCATTGACTGTGAGCAACACGCTCAGTCTTTCAGGCCAACCTGTGAGGTAATTAGCTGATTTATTTCCTCTGTATAAAGCTATGAAACATCTGTTTCATAGAACTGAAAGATAGTCCTTGTATGGTGACAGTCTTTTGGCATCACAAACTTTTTTTTTTTTAAACACCTCTGTTTTGATAAATTTACTCATAATAGATCTCTCAACCGGCACGAGCTGCAGGGTGTCATAAATATAAACTCACTGGGGGACAATCTCAATTTAGAGGCTCAATTTCTTATTAAAAAGTTTGGATAAGTTCTTTTGTAGTTCCTTACCTACCTCAACTTACAGTTAATATTTCTATGTTTTAAGCTTTATAAGTTTTATATATACAAAAAAAATCTGTTAACCTGGAAAAAGCCTGAAAAAAAAAAAAAAACCAGCACAAAGACAGGCATAGTAAGAAATGAGCTCCATCCCAGTTCACGTGCATCTAACCTAATATGCTGAATAAGCTATTAAATCATAAACCTAAATAGAACAACAGGGATTCACTGTGTTTAATGGCCCTGGGATTTTTTCAAACATATACAGGAAGGAAAAACTGATGGCTATATTATCAATGATGACAAGTGAAGTAAGTTGTGGAGGCTATTCTTAAAGCTTTTCAGTTTTAATATGTTTAAGATTACTGAAATTTCATGTTACAGAACAGTGAAACTTCTGCCATTTTACAAATCAAACTGAAGCACAGAATAAGCAAAGCATTGAAACTACGTACAGAGACATCGCAGCTAGTCATCTTGTGTGTCTGTGTCCACCTTATAAAGAAGAGCAATATGTAATATTTTAAGAACAGAACCCACTGAATAAATCAGTGAAGGAGCAGGAAATGCTGCTGACTGTTGGAGAAGCTGCTGAGGGAGCATGGATGTGTGTTATTGACTGATGGGCACATCTCTCTGTGCAAGTTTGTTTGGTATTAACACTCTACTTCCTTGCTATGCTGCAAATCACGGTGAATGCGATTCCACACTTTTTTCTGCATCTCTCTCCTTCATAGTACATTGTTATGCTTCTATTTTAATAGTCTCTTTCTATTGACTTCACTACAGATTACATTTGAGTCCTAGAATTCCCTGTCCATGCACTCTGAAGAGTTCTCCTTGATCATTCTTCATATACTTCTAAGCGGAAAATTTGTACTCTGCTGTTTTATATCCAGTGAGGAATACAGGGCAGGGAAGGAAAGGGATTTTCAGGCACTTATTTGCCTGATGTTGAGGATGTGACATCAGTTCATGCTGTTTAAACCCAAATCTTAAGTGATGGTTCAGGAATAAGGCACTTAACTGTGGATGCTTCAGAGAACTGAAGACACTCTGGATTCCCCTTCTACTGAATATACAAAGAAGATGGAGGAGGCTTTTCCTGTTTATATTGCAATTTCATGTGCAGAACTATGTCCTTAGAAAGAAGTTATTGGTGAAGGGCAAATCTCTAAAAAGATTTTTGCACGTTACCCTGAACGCCTCTTGGTCACACAGGGTGTGTGCCCACAGACAAGTCTGACAAGCGTAGCATCCCATTTTACAACCAAAGCACTCCCCACAACCGTCAGAATAGATTAACAGTGACATACTTGACACTTATGTCTTCCTTTTGTCTTCAAGAAGGAACTGGAATGGCTTAGAACACAATTCTTCCTCCTGAGCTGGCTTGGCTACACCAGCCTTTAGG
>JANHGN010005301.1:43879-55373 GCA_024605025.1 Megaceryle maxima | reverse complement strand
ATCCCATTTTACAACCAAAGCACTCCCCACAACCGTCAGAATAGATTAACAGTGACATACTTGACACTTATGTCTTCAAGAAGGAACTGGAATGGCTTAGAACACAATTCTTCCTCCTGAGCTGGCTTGGCTACACCAGCCTTTAGGAAGGGTCACCTCAGACACCATCCCACAGTCTTCTCTGTCAATTACCATCAACTCTCAAAATCTAGTATGGAGCTAATTAACAGCAACTTCACTGATGATCTATCTGGCAATAACATTAAATCAAACTGAATTGTAACATTCATGATTTTAAGGAAAATTCCCTACATTTGCTAAGTAAATTGTGTACTTCACACTAAATGTGCATAACACATTCTCATTTCCATTTATGCATGGAAGTTAAATGCCTAATGAATACATTCTCACCTTTCTATATACTTTTCTTATTGCTGCTGTTATTAATCTTACATTTAGAGTAATTATGTATTATGATAAAAAATTGTTCCAGCTTCTCAAAACTGACTCAAATCCCACTGTCATTAACGCAGCCTTGTATTTGATAGCTGTTAGAAAGAACTTCTCTTCCCCAGTACTCTACCCCAGTACTACTAGTACACAAGATTTATTGCTGTGAAGAGTTAGTAAAATGCAAAACACAGACTGGTACAGCTCTCCACCCCAAAGGCAGCTGCATTTCCATACCAGCTGATAGACTCTATATTACTTGGTGAGTGCTCTGCAATGGGATTAAGTAAATAGCCCAGGGTATGTTACTAAAGGTCCACAAAATTAATTTAACTTTTCACCAAAACACAGCCACCACCGCCATGAAGTATGAGAATGCTTTAACACAGCCTCGTTAGAGGACTATTTCAAATGGAAAGACTGTCTGAAATTATTAAGCCACCCCAGGTCTCCACTGCAGTCTTCATAACAAAATCACCCAGAGTTAACCACCTCTGCACATTGCTCCAGAGTAGAGAGATTTCTAAGTGAGCTCAGTGCTTGTGCTTAGCTAGTAGGTAATGTGGTATTTCATAGAATCATAGGATGGCAGGGGTTGGAGGGGACCTCTGGAGATCATCGAGTCCAACCCCCCTGCCAGCACAGGAACACCCAGGGCAGGCCACACAGAAGCAGATCCAGGCAGGGCTTGAAAGTCTCTACAGAAGGAGACTCTATTTAGTAAACCACTGGATCTGTTTTCACTAGAGCGGAATATTCTTGATTCCTTGGTGCTATCCTGAGCCATCTACAGCAAGGGTATGAGAAGCCAAAGCAGTTTGTGAGGCAGAGTCTGCTGACTTATTGAGCAAACTGTCAAAAAGGCTCAATCCCTTCCAGGGGTTGTTGTTGACATATTTGTCTCCAACAGAAACATCTACTGTCCCTCAGCATCCTGCAGGACTTGCTAAGATGTCCAAGGAAGAGTAGGCCTTCCTTGCAGCCCCTCACTGGTACCTTTGATAGAGCACAAGCTGTCCCTCACTGCTGGCAAAGGCTTTGTATTGCTAAGTGTTGGACAAGAGATACAAGTCTCTGAGATTAGAATAACTGCATCTGTGCATAAAGTAAGCATCAAGGTAAATCCATTTCTTCTAGGTTTAATTTTTAAATAAAGCAAGAGCAAACCCAGCTGAGCAGTAGACCCTACAATTATTAAAAATGGGGCTGCCCCAGAAGAAAAGGCCAGCTAGTCAGCTGTCCTAAAAAATAAACCTGAATTTGCCCTGCAACCCCAGCTGAAGATGTGGGCAATGCCAAAGCAGTCCTCTGTCTCCAGCCCGGTCAGACCTGAAGACAAACAGCAGCTCCAGTAGAGTTCAAAGTTTGACAGAAGAACATTTTCTGTCCCCTCAAAGGGCCTTTCCTGAGGCCCTCCGCCCCTCTCTTGCTCAATGAATGCTCTCTTTGTTCCCACCAAGCTGACAAATGCCAGCTTTACGGAGTAAGGGTGACATTTCTGCTGTGGTGTTAGGGCTGAGAAAGGGGATCGTTCTGGGCAGTGCCGGGCGGGAGGCAGCGCGCGAGGGAGGCTGTGCGGAGCCGTTGTTTGTGCCGTGACAAGGAGGCCGTTGAAGGCTGCGGCTGAGACCGAACACAAGATGTGTGTGTGGGGGGACGTGAGGGTGCTCTCGAGGCAGTGTCCCCGGCCAAGTCCCCAGCCCCGTGGCACACCTGTGTCAGCTTCCTCCCCAGCCCTCCCCACTATGCCTGAGCGCACAAAGGGGCAGCTGCGCCGGGGCCGGGGGGCCTGCCGTGCTGGCTCGGCCAGGGAGACCGGAAACCGGGACCCGACGCCTCTTTTGTCGCCTTTTAAAAATTGAGGGTTTGTGTTGAGCCTGTGGAGGATAATGGGCCTCTCACCAGGCTCACACTGAACTGCACATCCCCCCGAAACACAGAGCGGATTAAGTTAACTGCTCCTTGGAAAGACTGAGAAAAATAAATAAATCAAGGGGCTAGAAGACGTTTGCCACTGTGCCAACCTCCGCACAGTCTGAATCCATGACTGTCCGGAGCAGCACAGTCTTGGCGGTACTCCTTGTTTTGGGGAGATGACACTCTTAGACTCAGATGTGTTATAGTAAGTCAGGTGGGGTACACTTGTTTCATTTCACCTCCTATTTTATCATTCCATACTGATGTGAAGATTGATGAGGCTCTGAGTAACCTGATCTAGTTGAGGATGTCCCTGCTCACTGCAGGTGGGTCAGACCAGCTGACCTTGAGAGGTTCCTTCTGGCCCAAACCATTCTATGATGATTTTTTTTTTTTTTTTTTCCTTAAATCAGTAACACTGTTGAAATACTCCTGTGTAACAGAGAGGAGTACCTTCATATGATAAACAAAACCAGCCACTCCTGAGATAAGGTTTTCTCAAGGGTTTGGAATTTTTTTCTTCCCCTTAAGGCAAATTCACTCCCATTACAGCTCTGCAAGCAGAGCAGGCAGGAGTCTGTGCTTAGACTAACATCTCTCACTGAAAAGATTATCAAGGTGAAATAGGAAAGGGGAAATGGTAGCAAAAAGGATAAAGAACTGCACCCCTCCCTTCCCCAAGTCTTCATCCCACCTCTCCAATCATCATCTTCAGCAAACACTATAGAAAGCATGTTATACCAAATGTTTCTTGTGCAATACCCTTTCAAAAATGAATAGGTTTTTTAGCCTTGAGCAAACAACAGGGAGATAACATCTAGCACAGATATTTTGCGGCGGCCTGTTCACTGTCTGCCTGTGAGGAAGACCATCTTAGACTTAAGAAAAGTTGAAGATGGCCTTGGTCACAAGCACATTCCCATGAAAAGTACTGAACATAGCACAAAGCCTTGTCATGCCTTCTATGTCCTACAGACCCTTGGTGGATCCTCTACTCTCCTGAGGTTTCTATTAGAACACACATGGATCCTTTCTGTTGTTTGATAATGAGCTTTTCACTATCTGCCCGTGGGTGTTGAAACTGTCTGCTAGGACAAAAGTGGAATCGGACATTTTGAACAGGATGACGCATATAATCTCTGGGGTTATAACCAGCACCTTAAGAAAAAAAAATGCTCCAAGAACATGTACAGTAGCTGAACACCACAGCTACCCTTGACGTGTGCTTTCCAGTGCAGCATGTTCTTCATTAGTAAAAGAGATACCTACCTTGGTGGTGAGTTATGATGTTGGCCTGTTGTGGTTTTTTTCCTGAAGAAAAAATTTCTCCCTTTGGGGAGAAAGATTATTTACTCTGTAAGGCCTGTTCATCTCCCAGTCCATCTCCTGTTGTCGCTTAGGGCCAGTATATGGAACCAGTAGTTGCCCTCAGGCTATTCCCTCAGTTTTGTCAGCTGTCCTGAGCAGATCTGGGGTACTGCCAACATCACATGTCCAGTGTGAGACTCCTACGGTGAGAGCTGCTTCATTGTACACAGGCAGAAAAGTAGCGACTTTCAGGAAGTGAGATTTTTAGGTATCCGTGATAAGGAAATGCCGTATGTGAGTGTCTTTGACAATAAAATGCTTAAATAGAGGAAATAGTGCCTGAGGCCACTGTACAAACCTATTGTGAAGGTTTCAAGTGGTTGAATAGTTTTGCTTTTAAAAGAAGGAGTAGGCAAAGAGGTAATGAAAAAAAAATGGAATAGAAATGTCGCCTATTTGCATTAAAGGTAATGGTGATTGCAACTTGCTTATTTAGACAGTTACCATTTTGCTTCACTTTTTCGACTATGTTCTGGTCAAAACAAAGCTTCCATTCAATTTTTTTTTTTACATGGCAACTATTATCTTGATCTCAAAGTTCCTGCTACACAGCTGTACAGAGCAACCCTAAAACATAGGTGTCCAAAAGACTGGATTTTTAACAGCTGATGAGTCAGACATGAGTTTCCCATTTCCACCCGTAAGAGATTTTTATTTCTCTCAAAAGCCACAGTTACGGACCTAGACATACAACATCCATGGCCTGATTCAACCTATGACCCTTCTGGTTCCCAAAAAGCTTCAGGTAACAGTCCTCCTGGCTTGTTTCATGACAGATTAGAAGAACAAATAATTAGTAGCAAATATATAAAGAGACAGATAACTTTCTGGCAGAATCTGAGCCACTGAAAAGTCTATAAATCTTTGTATCTTCAGTGTATCAGTCCTCTCCTAGATGCCATTTGTCTCCTTTCAGTGTAGCCAGAACTCTGATGTGAGAAGTCCTTGTCACCCTATGCTTTGACTGCATTGTGCTCTCATCCTTCAGTTACCCATTAGCATTCACACTCTGTACATACTGATTGCAGTCCCTCCTTCCTCACCTTCAAGGCACTCACTGCTTCTAATCAAGAAAGGTATTAGGGAGTGATTCAGTTTGCTTTCATTCCTTTTCATAAGAGTTTCAGTAAAATGCTCAAAGTTCTTGTATCACTACAAACATGAATGTCACAGAACAGTTAAAGTTTGGCAGCTGCTGCTGCTGTTTTTTTGGTAGTGTGACAAGTGATTCTTTAGATGATTCAAACTAGCTTTGCACATAGTGGGAAAAAACAGTGAAGCAGCATGATGGAAAATGCAAATAAAACTGCAGGAAAAGGATGGACTAAGGAAGGGACTAAAGATGTGGATTCATACGCTATTATCACAAACTGCACACCAAAGGATGGTTGTCTTTGGGTGATCTAAAGTACAGGTGAATATGGCTATAAGTTTTCAATGTAAACCAATGGTTATGATTAAAACAGTGAGACTTTTTTGATGCACTTCAATTTACAAGTTAAAAACCTCTTTCATAATAGAGAAACTGAACCTACAGTAGAAGAAAATTCTAGCAGGGCACCTGCACAGGGATCCAAAGCAAGTGAGCAAGCAAGTAGCTATCAAGGGATATTATATACATGAACTAAGTCAGGTAGCTGGGATTTGAGGGCTGTTGAGGTGAACGGGTGTACGCATGGCTGCTCTGGACAGAAGGAGGGGGTTTCTAAGACTTTCTTCTATGCATTATGCTTACGTTAAACCTGTCAGAATATTTCTAGAGGAAAGAATATTGCGAACAGGAAAAAAGAAAATGTTTTTCACATTAAACATAACAAACATTTATGCAGCTTAGATATCAGCAGCTGAAGTCATGTTTTTGGGCATGTCTTTTTCCAGGCTCAAAAAGAATGCTGTAATTTAATGCAGGCTGACTGACTCAATTGGTGTTTTTGTATGTCATTTTGGAGACACCATGGGGAGGGCAGGGGGAAGGTGGAGGGAAGGAAGCTGAGGTGGAGAAAGGGAGGGTGGTTACTCATCTGGTCTTTATTTCCTTTCCCTGTTTCTTCATAGTTCAAGCAAAGGGCCCATTCCAGCTAGAAGCAATGACACTCTTGCTGTGGTATTTCAGCTTGGAGGAGGACAGGCCACAGCCTGCTCTGTGTGTTAGCGTCCTGGGAGCCTCCACCGCTACACTGCTGTGGGGTGGGGAACTTAGAGGGGGTTCAGGCAGTCCTTGTGTTGTTTTTGTTACAGTGGGAAGAGGGCCCATGCTTTATCTTTTACTTAAAAGAACTTCATAGCTAGAAATCCTTATAGCAACTGTATATGTACTTGCCTTACCTTCTGCCATGTGGTTTTTGGGGTTTTTTTTTTTTATGATGTATCAGTGGAGATGTCGCAAGCAGTTAATGGAAAATGACATTCCTGACTACTTTAACCAACCAGGTTGTAGGGAAAACATAATGTGTATGAAAGAGAAAACATATGTTGAGCAAAGCCTTTAAAAAAAAGTAATCTCAAAAGGTGACATCTGGGTCACCGGTGACAGGTCTATAGGAGTTCTTGTTCAACATCCTTACCTGAGAATAGCATAACTCAAGATTCCTGCATAGTGCTCACTTTATAGTAACAGACATTAATTATCCTCCCAGAACGTGAGATACCCTAGTACCGCCTGTACTCCAGATGAAAAATTGGAGCACAGAGAGATCAAGTATCTTGTCTGCAAACCCACAGAAAGAGGCTGTAGTCAAGCCAAAAATGAAGCCCAGGCTTGCAGAGGCCCAGTCCAGTGCCTTAACCACAAGATCACATTCTTCGTCTCATGATGTGCACTCTCCTGATGGATTTTTCTTACTGTAGTTATATACCTATTCTTACACAGCATGCTGGATATGCCATGAACCACATCTTGAATCCTTAAGGATTTAGTGCGTAGTTGAAAGAGATCCTGCCCCTTTTAGAGCAGAAGGAAGGAAGAAGGTCGAATTTTTCTAGAAACATCCTTTCCCCAGAAACTCGTCCTTATCATCTTAACAACATTTCCTTTGCTTTCCAAGAGTTGTTTTGAAGAGATAAAACCTTTACAAGAGCAAGAGCATTTCTAATTCAGCCTAAGAGAAGTCCATTGTTTTTATGATTCACACACAAGTGTGTCAGTCCAGAGGGTGCAACAAGGAGCATAAAATCAAATCAGAGCAAAAGAAGCCGTTTCCTGAGAAGTAACACCGCTAAAGTTGCATTTCATATTGCATTGGACAATTGCATAGAATTAAAATATTCTCTGCTTTGCCACATCATCCTCCTCCCCACCCCACGTATTTTGTCTGCCAGTGCAACACCTTCCCCTGCACAGCCTGGAGAGAGCAAAGCATTCATCCTGTGGCCGCCATCAGAGCACCCAGGACGGAGACTATTCAGGAAGCTGCACAAGAAATTGAGATGTTTCTTAAAAATGTCTTAGTTAAGAATATTAAAATATCCATTGTATCAGGTTGACCTTGCTGTGGGCTACAATTTGTTAGAAGCAGATAATGCTTTGGGATGACACAGTTCCATTTGGAAACTAAACAAAGAAATTAATGGGGGGTTTTTTTGGATATGAATGATGTCAAAGCTTCTAATTGAAATAAAATCATTATTTATTGTAATTGTCTCAATGTCATCCAAGTCCTACAAACCACTCTGCCTCGGAGGAAGAAGTACCTTAGCATAAAGCAGTTGTCTCTCATGACATTCCTGGACATTAGCAGGCTGTGTTTCTAACAAATGAGATTCCCAAGTTGAGGTGTCTTCTTAAGATCACCGAGGTATTAAAGTCCCTCTTCCCAAAGTACCTTCAGCAGGCGTAGCCCAGCAGACATATGCCATGAAGGAAAGCCACAAGTCCAGACTTAGAAAAGGATAAAGGCAGCAAAAGATGCAGATAGTCATACAGCAGGATTTTACAAAGCTGCTTGAGCAGCACCGGAAGCGATCTTCCATCAGCATCTACAGTCCTCCTTAGATTTAGTCCAGGCCCTTTCTCCACTCCCCTCTGTATGTTTATACCACAGTTCTATCAAGCTGCACTCAGGACAAGATTAAGCTACAGTGGTTCATGAAGAGTTAGTACTAAATATTTTGCAAATTACCATATCTCTAATTAAAGTTCCTATGCAGCTTTCACAGACAGATCAAATAGTAGAGACAACACTATTATTTTTGCATGTAGTTTGATGTGAAATGTCTCAGACACTCAGATCAAACATAAAGGAAAAAGCAATGTAAACTCTGTGGTAACCACATAAATTGGAAAATTCCCTGATCCAAAGCTTGTTTTGAAAATTTACTTTGACCAAGTAGTGGCACACCCAATCTAGTCTCTACAGAGCCTTCTCATGCAGTTTCTTTACCTGGGTACCTAACAGAGAAAGAAATACCATCACAGTATCTATTGAAGATCTTCAGCTGCATCTCAACATCATAATTCAGTCCAAATCTTCTCTTCAGATGGAGACTTTGCATAAGTACTTTTCAGAACAGCGATGAAGCAGAAGGCAACATCTCACATTTTGAATAGGGCCTTAAAAGCACCTGCCACTCAGATTTGGAATGAAATTACTTCCACTGTCATCTGGCTGCCTTCCTGTCTGTTTTGCCTCTAGAAGCGTCCCATGACCCACCTATGGGGTGGCAAGGGGGCTACCAGAGCTACTCCATTGCTTTTTAAAGGACAGAAGATCATCATCTTTAGACCAGTCAGCTCACTGCTAGAGCAGTACCCCAGCTGTGCCACATTAGTCCTAAGAGAAATCTGAAACCCACATGAAGCCATATGAGGTGGACCAATTAAACTGGTCCAAAAATACGAGTCAACCTCAGCTTGGAAGAGTTAGTGCCTGATTATAGCAAGGGTGCAACCCTCACTGCTCCAAAACTCCAATTCCTACTACAGAAAAAAAATGCCATCCTATTTACTATAGTGTGCTACCAGAGGAGAAGGGGGAGGGAGGGTATTGCCATTGTATGTTTTCAAGCGACGGGTGAAAAGGGACAAAAGAGTCCACACATCAGGAAACTATTAAAATGAATACATTCCTAGTTTCTTCATAATTAATTCAGCATGGCCAATTTTGTATCAGAGCAGGGGAAGGAAAAATTTCAACCACTTCCTTTTATCTCAGAGCTGCCTGGAAGAGTACGATCTTACAACACTGAAAAGAAGTGCCAGCATCCCAGTAGGCGAGTGTAATTTTAACTCTTCCACATGTCTAATTTGATAATGCAAATCCCTATTTTCTGTATGCAATTTTCTATATTCTGATACAATACTTCAATTATACACCAGAAACCCAGGTTCATCTAGGCACTACCCATCCCCATTTTCTAGCCCCATCCGCTTTTTTACTTCACATTGCATTAAACAATACGCTGGAAACAGTTTTCACTAAGCAATTCCCTAAGAGAATCTTCAGTACGCTTGCTTTGTTGTGCGAGTTAACGTTTGGTTCACGTTCTCCGCGTGCATAAGGATTTATTCTGGAAATTCTAGGTTCTGAGTTAGGCTGAGTTATGCAATACTTTCAAAAGAAGATTCATTAGGCAGCTATTTATATGCTCAAGTAATTCCATTGTTTTCAAGGTCCTACGGGAACAAACATATTAAAGCTGCGATTGGCCACAAGTGTAAGTAGTCCTTTTGGGAGCTCTTTCACAGTCATTCAACAAGAAAAGCATTGCATGCACAGGTAAAATAAGTCCTTGAAGTACGGTTAACCAAGATAATTGTTTGCTGCTTTCCTTAATAGAAGATTCAGGTAGTGTTAGTTGAGCTCCGACTGAAAGTCTACCAAATACATGAAACACTTGATAATAGCCTGTTGCCCTGGGTATAACACATGATATAACTGAACATAAAAGCATACTATCTGAAATTCTAAAACCTGGAAATTTCATGTAAATATTCAGGAAAAAAAAAATAGTCAAAGATTAGAATTGTGAATGCAAGGGGAAGGGTTACCTTCCATTAAGACTCTACTACCAAGCCTCATCTAGAGACAACATATTTCTGTGCCATACACTATGCACCTAAATATTCTTCTGTGAAAAGGATTGACTGGAAGTTTTCTGAGCATTATTTGCTTGGTTTGTTATAGTCACACTTAGATGGCCCAGGTGAAGTTCATGGTTTCATTATGCTACACAAGCTATGTCACTGTACATAGCCTAAAGCGATTATACAAAGCCCCAAGAACAGACAAAATGGAAGGGAACAGCAAAAGGACCTCTCCCCACCAAATGAAGAGCTGAGGAAGAGTGATTACATAACCTGACCAAGATCAGACAGGAAATCTGTTAGGGCTGCCTACTCCATCCAGATGTTTGAGGTCCAACACCAGTCCCATCACCCCATTACCCTTCTTCCCACATGCTTTTCTGTACTTTTTGACACTGGTTGCTTGTGTCAATACCTCCAAGTATTTTTTTTTTTTTTAATTAATACAGAGGCCTATGAAAACAGCATACTATTATTTAATACAGTTGTTTTCTCAGACTGTATGAGCCTTTACGTGATTTCTATCTCTGTACTAGCTGTGGAGCGATGACTAGGATTCACAAAAGGAAAACCACGCAATCAACTTCTCAGAGCGTTCAGTGTTTAGTCATTGACATATCAGATAGTAACTAATATTCGGCACTTCTGCAAATACTATGCTTTAAACTGACTTAACTCATTTTTGGCCCAAGGACAGTTCTAATGATCAGCTCAACCAGGTATTTTGTAGCAGAAGAAAAGCCTTTGTTCAAAAAAGCATGGCAAAATCTGCAAAACCAGATTTTGATTTAAATGTTTGCCAAGCCAGCTTCTTGGATTTCTAGACTTTGATCAGCACAACCATGCCTATTGCTTTAATCATCATCAGAAGCCACACGCCTGTTATTAGCAACAAATGCTGCCAAATCTTACCCTTGGTTTACCATTGTAGAAATGAGATCAAAATTGCCATTAACATACAATGTTGACAACACTGATTTTTTTTCAAAGCAAACAAGAGATACATGGTCATATAGTAAACTGACAAATATAAAATTGGTCTTCTGCCATTTCAAAATTCACCTATAAAAATTCATTGACATGGCTTAATGAATATACTTTCCCAAAGAGTAAGAGTTGGGGAATGAAAATATTTGTAACAGCAGATATAGGGTAATTGTTCAAGCCAAATAAATAATGTTTTTGTGGATTATGTGCTACACAAACTTGCATGTTTTATTTAATGCTCTGCTTCTGGAGAATTGTGTTCCATTCTGAATGCCACCCATCTAAGATGACACTGACTGTAGGGCCAAGAAAGTAGAGGACTATATACTCAGTAGAGGTACATGAAGATGAAATAAAGAAAGGAGAAATGTGTGTAGGAGGAAACTTCTGTATATACTTGACTGAAATTATTGTCCACACAAGGTGACAGAATATACAACTAACAAGAGCACAGTATATGGTGACCCTTGGAGCAGGAAACAGACACACAAAGAGCCTAAGCAGTCTTACCCATTTTTAATTTGGTGTTTCTTTGAGAGGCCGGGCGTCAGCTCCAGCAAGACATTGTCCCCTTTTCCCCAGCTCAATGCACTGAGGGTGAGCAGAAAGGCTATGATGTGCATTCTGCCCTAGAGAAGTGGTGCTGAGAAATCCTACCAAGTTAATCAGATGCTTGACTGTAAGTGTTTCATTATTTGGGACCTCAGTACAAAGCCGTCTCCTACCTTGATCAGGTTTTAACAGCAAAAT
>JANHGN010005301.1:0-37081 GCA_024605025.1 Megaceryle maxima | reverse complement strand
TATTAAATATAAACACATGGGAAATTTTTTTTTTGAAAAAAAAAAAAAAAAAAAAAAAAAGAAAAAAGAAAAGAGTACTTGGAGCCACCTAACAGTAAAGTAAAAAAAAAAAAAAACCCAGAACAGAAATGGGTCAACATAAGGTTGGCTGGAGTGGTGAATTTGTAGTGCTCAAACACCAGACATTAGACAGAAGAGCATTGCATGGGGTGGGGAGAAAAATGTGTGAGAGGGAGTTTACTCTGGTGTTGCTTTGTCTGTAAGTGCATCAGCTGGCTTTGGACTATTCTTTATCTCTCAGCTGCTGATCCCCACCACGCAGCCTTTACTTCTGAAGGCTTTCCTAGCATTCATCTGAGGTTTGGCCTGTGGTTTGTGCAGAAAGCCTAGTTCTCCTTTGGCCTTTGATGCCAGACCTCTTTCCAGACACATTCAGAGTAGGTATCAGAGAACAGATGAGAGGACAGAGGAGTCCACTTCTGAGCAAGAGTTTTACTAACCATACGACTGCCCTGAATGGTGAAAGACACTCTTTGAAAACCTGTGCATGGTTTTAACTTGAGCAAAGCAGGAGTGAAGAACTAAAAAATATAAGTAGTTAAAGGAGATGTAGAAACGTTGCATTATTTGGGTGGAAATTGCATCACTGAAGCTTAAGAGTTTGGCAGTGCAGTGACTGAAGTACAAAGCTGTAAGTTCATGAATAAAAGCTTTGCTCTTTATTAAGAGTAAGACTGAGCTAAACTATGCTTCACATGATCAGAAGATACTTGATACTACTAACAGAGAAATTCAGGATCAGGGGAAAAGGCCCTGGTAAAAAGTGATGCTGATATTTCTTGACACACATCGATACATAGTTGCTGGTGAGAAAAATGTCAATTGATTTTGAAGTGGAGATTGATTGGGAGGAGGAAAACAACTCTTTGGTTGGTTTGTTTGTGTTTTGGGTTGTTTGGTCTGTCTTTTGCGGGGGGGGGGCGGTGTTTGGTTGGTTTGTTTGTTTTCTTCCAAATATATTCTTAAATGATTGGATTTCACCAAGGGGGGAATGCAAGGAAGAGTGTGGATGATGCTGTGCCCTGGGGAGTCAACAAGAAAAATAGCTGCAGAAGTCTGAGAACAGATAAGAGGAAAAAGTATGATTATCTGAGGATAACCTAAACCAGGTCAGTGAGATAAGTCGGAAGAAAGGCAGCCGAGTGCAATCAGGGAGAACATCTGTGCGGAAGAGATGACCCATAGCATGAGAAGCTGCTTAAATGTATTCTGCTAAGCTTACTCCTTTTTAGCGGGATGGAGAACAGCAGTAAAATTTGCTTTGGTGTAAAGGAATCAAAATGTTGTGACCTTGTATACAAGTATGTGCCTTCTTTCTAGATAGCTGCTAATTTAACAGTGGCGCTCAGTTCTTATAGAATAGGTCTGTTTGACACACGCCAGCTTTATACTCTAATGTTGAACCTGAGCTCCTAGATGATCTAATTTCTTATGCAAGACAAGGGGAACACCAGATGTTAGTAGTCAGGCTTGCAGGAATAGCAACAAATGTACTATGCTCAAAAGCAGTCACTAATGCACCTAAAAATTACAATTTCTCTGTGAACCCCAATTTGTGCTTGGGTCATGTTTTTAGGTTTTTCTTTGTAAACAAGAGGTCAGGAAACTTGCTAGTTTAAATGAAAAAGTTCAGCTTTTTCCATAGTTATTTAATTCTAGATGTTGATTTCACCAAGTATTGTGAACCATAGGGGTAAATTGTTAGAGCTGGCAAAGGTACCTACCGACCACAACAGTGTGAGCAGATAAGAAATCGGACAAACTGTGACAGCTGGGTATAAACTGACTTCATTTATGGAAATGAGCAAAATCCTCCTGCCTTGCTTGCTCACTGGAGTTGTAGTTTTTTGCATTTGTTGTTAGTGATGTTGGTCTCTGGCAGTACCTTTGATCACACAGTTAATATATGTTTTAAGTAGGTTATCTTTTACATGATGGGCTTGTTATTTGCTCACATTCTGTAGTTTTGCAGCACCTTTCCCTTTGGTGATTATGTGTGCATGGGAAGTAGGCCATAGTCCCAGCCAAACAGCATTCAATCTAATTTTCCTGGTTCCCTAAATTTAGCTTGAAAAGCTGTCAGTGGAGGAAAACCAATTAGACTCCATAGCAGAGAAAACACTAATTTCCTTTGGCTGACAGCTCCTACAAGGGTTTTTCAGCCAAGTAAAAGAACAGCTGAGGGGAAAAAAAAAAAAAAAAAAAAGCAGCCTTTGCGCTGGTATCAAAGCATCAGCCAGCTCCTCAACTATCCCTGCTAAACAGCCTGTTGGGAGCGTGGGTAGATGCTGGGGACTATAAACAGGGATAATAAAGCTGATGGTGTCCGGACCCTGGCGTGTGTTGCCATCAGAAAAGGTGTTGACAGATGTTGGAGGTACACCGCAGAAGGGTGGGCTGGATAGCTAGGAAGATGTGCCAGCACTGACTTCCAGCTGTCTGCTGTCTCTGCAGCGAAGCAGAGAAGTCTGATCTCTGGCCATGGCGATGCATGTAATCTGGTTCTCCAGAGGGACTTGTTGTGAAGCGTCTGGTTGGCTGTAGATGTTTTGGTCAGTGTACAGATATTGCTAGAGCGTGACGATGCAGAACTGAAGCCAGAATGTGAAGAGGGCATTGCCAGGTAGAGTCTAGAGACTGGGGCTGGCTGCACTGGGAAACCTAGCCACGTGGCATGGGTGATGGAGCAAGAGGGTCCCACCAGCAAGCCCAGTAGTGTGGGAGCTGTATGGACAAATGACAAATAATGAGGCAAATACAATTAATTGACCTTTTGTGCCTGGACTCCACCTAAACAGGCAGGGCACAAAGGTACCACAGTCCTAAAATGATTGAACTTTTGGAGTATAATTAATGGTGGTTGTCTGTGCAAGGAAGCTTGCAGGCCTGAGTGTTTGTCTGTTCAACTTGTGTGTGACAAATGATGTTTGAGGCAGGTGTATCATGTCGATTAGGAGGCTATAATCAAAGCTATATTGTCAGACTTGAAAGGATGTTCCTTTTTCCTTTGCTTCTCCAGTACCATGCCAAAAAACAAAAAAGTGTATTTCTGTAATTCTTGAAAGGACAGAGCTTTTGTCTGCAGCTCATTCTCCACCTGTCTTGTCCTTGATAATTGCTTGTGTGACTCCACCCAAGATCTGGAATAAGTCATTGAGAGAGGAGGATGTTGTCTCTGCACTGTTGAGGAAGATACAGGTGCACATGATTCATGGGACAGTTAGTGAGGTTCCTTATTAGTCTTGGAGGTTTCCACAATAAGGCAGACACAACTGGGAACTTGTTTAAATTCTGGTATTTTTTTTTTCTGCAGGCACTGCCTGAGGCTTTTGTAGTGTTCAGTATTACAGTGTCAATCCTGACATGTGTATTTGACCCATTTTATAACTTCATAGGGACGTGAAGATGATCCTTGGAAGATAGCCTTGGAGTTGATTGCATAGCGCGTGTGCCTAGGAATACTTTTTTCCTACTTAGTAGGCAGTGGGGGGGGCTATTTTTATTCAGTGTGATACCTCATACTATAAAAAAGATCATAAAAAAGATCTGACACACATTTTGAAAATTATTGCCTTGCAAGATCTGTCACTGTCTAATACAAGTAACACGTTGCTATGGTATAAGGCATAGATTTCAGAGCTCTGCTCCAAAACCTGAGTTGCTCAGCAGAATCTGATTATTGGTCCATCACTTCATCGATACCTATAAAGTGTTACTTCTGTGCTCTTTCCCAGTGGAGCAAGGATTGGATTTTAAAGGTATGTAGACAGGCACAGATGTCCTAACACTTCTGCAAATTCCATTTGGGCAATATTTTTGTTTGTTTTAACTTGGTTGTGTTGGCGACAGGGGTTTGAGCTTTACTGCACAAGTGGCATTGCCTGTGCATTGAAGCGGGGGCACGCAGGCAGAACTGGAATGCAGCCTGAGTTCCTCAGAGAACTTGCTTCTGGGACCTCCCAGTAACTGTTTTCTTAGGCCAAGTAAGAGGGTGATAATATCAAACAATACTGTGAAAGGGAGTGGGTTTATACAGACCTTGAGAAAACCCTGCTTGGATTAATGTAGTGATTTAAGTGAAGCAGTTAGCATACGTTCAGTTGTAAATCATTTTGGAGTTCATGCCTACGATAGCTTCAGCCTATGGAAGGGCACATGGATAACTTCCACTTTGGGTGTGTTTTCCTGGGCAGAATATTGCAGTGAGGTTTTCATACACTTACATAATGCTATGCAAGCTTTGAGAGTACTGAGAACTATCAGGTTCAAAGGTCTTTGCAGGTTCTTTCACTTTTATTTGCCTGAAAGGAACACAATCATTTGAAATTATCTAAGTTAGTTTTTTAATATCAAAACCATATATCAAAGTGTATGGGAAGGCATTTGGAGAACTGAAGAAAAGGAAACTAATAAAGGGGGAAAGGAAGTGTCTGTGAACAAGCCATAGGATTCTTTTGCTCTGGTGGTCTTGTGCATTCTGGTCTAAGTACTTTGTGACTCAATTGTTTTTTTTCTTATTTTTCTACCTCTCTTGCACAAATAGGTTAAAGAATAATAAAATGCTTTTGATGAAATAGTTTTGAGGTGCTAGATGTTATAAAAAATAGGTTGAACAGTGCTGATTCCAAATGTTTGTTTTATTTTTTTTTTATCTTGCCATCTTAGAAGTAAAATACTCTGTAACTTGTAACATGGGCTAATTTCTCATAAACGGGTAAGTATTTGCTTTTTCTTTCTGGAACTGGTGTTTCTAGAGGTCTTTCAGTAATGCTTAGCAGCTTTTAGCACAAATATTTTCTGACTAAACAGAACACTAATTTCACACTCCAGTTTACAAAGGACCCTAGGAAAGTCTCCATACCAGTTTATGAATAGGAATATACTGTCGCTATACTTTTGCTGGTCTGTGTCCTGAATTTTTTTCTTTGTTCTTTTTCTGTATAGATTTTATTTTAAATCTTCGCTAGGAAAAAAATCTTACCCTCCCCAGAGTTGGATGTTGATATTAGAATAGTGAAAAGATAATTCAGCTCTTTCCAAGGGGCACTCTGTTGCCTTAACTTGCTTATTTGTTTTTAAATGAAGATTCGGGGGGATTCCAAAGTATAGGAATGATAGTTTTAGGTGAAGGGATTATAAAAGTTACTTGGATTGGCATGGAGCAAGGAGAGGTGGGGGGTTTTTTCAGATTGTCAGTGACCTTGTGGTGTAAATAAGTGTTTGGAAACAAAAAAAGGAAAGACGGAAGCAGATAGTGAAGTGCTGCTGCTAGGGGCCTTCAACAACTGTCTTTTCTCAAGTGCAAGAGCTTTGTTTCACAAAGAACACCTGCCTGATACCATACTGAGAGACTGAGGAGTTTGCTCAAAATCGTGCTGTTTGGGACCCTGTCTTCCCTTCTTCAGCCTGTACAGGTCAGGACAGCTTTATTGTATTTGGTGCAGTCTAGATTCTAATTCTACAGAACCAGAGTGGCTGAATTTCCATTAGGTACTGGAAAACAGTGAGCTCTTTTGACTCCAGTTTATTTAAGTGCATCTTATACAATGATTTAAAAATCTCTAAGGTAAAAAAAAAAAGTTTGAATTAAGAGCAGGAACTGTGGGATTCCCTTATGATATTGAAGTATAAAGAGTATAATGCTGTCGAAAGGGCAAGATGCCAGGGAATGCTGAGAACCACTCACCCAAGGAATTTGTGATGATGTCCAGGCTCGCTTTAACATTTTTAGTTGTTAAGGAAGGTAACACAGCTTACATCTAGAAATGGCCTGAATTGGTACATGCTTCTACAGGAATGAATGTGTCTTTTGAAAAGAAAAGTTTGACAGGTCTGCACTTAGAAGAGTAGGGGTTTCCGCTTGTCATTTATTATTCTCCTGTCCAAGGTTTCATGCATGGGGAGCAGAAACAGTGCTGTGTGACCAAACACATGCTGTAAAGAACTCTAACAGAAGGGGGAGTAAAAACTCGGAGACATGGCCATCAGATATCTCAAAAGAATAAGCCTTCTGAGCAGATCAATTGCAAAGTAGGACAGGTACACGTAAACAGCATAGGAATAGAAGAAACACTCCACCAAGTTCTTTTAAATCTGCCTGAATCACTGACCAAAAGTCAGTCCTACAGAAATAATTCTATACAAATAGAGCTGGTTTAGCCAGAATTAATAGCTGTGTGATACTGGTTTAGTCCTCCAGCATTTTGTGTCCATCTCTCAGATGCTTTAAAAATAAATTTTCCCCTGCTTTTTTATCAGTGTCCCAAAACTACTGCGACGTCTAACTTCATTTGATTAATTATCTAATTGACTAGGAAGATAATGACTCTAAATGGCTGCTCGGTTGCCATACCCCATTTAGAGACAGATTATTTCACCTTAAAACATGTTGAGTAATACTAGGATTAGTTCCACTGATGTCACGAGGTTTAATTGTGAAGTATGTTGCCATCATGTGAATGAAGGTGGTAGGCTGAATCCTTTGATCCAGTTACCTCATACCTTTTGAATGATCCGTAGAATAACGGAAATTAAAATCTCAAAGATGTATTCTAAATCCAGTGTGAATGTAATTTCTTTCATATGGAAAGCTAAGTGCTTACCCTCCAGCTTTACCCAGGCTAAGAGCTGAGTCATAGAGAAACATTCAAAGGCCAGACCACTTAAATGCAGCTCCATTCTTTTCAGTAGCGCTCAACAAAGTGGAATAACTATAGAGAGGCACAGTAAGCAGCTTTGCTTTTAGGTAATTTGTGCTGTCGATAGAGAATGATGACTTTTAGTTCCCTTCAAAATGCTTATATTCATAAGAACTTAAAGTATTCCAATGCTTTAAGTTCATTTTTCATTGCCATTCTCTTAATTTGCTAGCGGTCTTTAAACAAACCTTAACTGTCATGTGACTTTAGATGGTAAATACTTGAAATAGGACACACAAGAATTTCTGGTCACCTGTAACACTGCATTTATTATAGAACTACACTTCTATATTTAATTGATCCTAAATTAGTTTTCTGTTTCTATCACATACATTTGCAGTTCCTATATGAGAGAAAATTAATCACATCTTGGAGATCATATCTGTCTATAGTTAACAAGAATTTTACTTACCCATAAAAACTGTATCTCTTCAGAAGAGGGACAATAAAGAATAGCTGATCTGTACTGTGAGCCTTTGTCCTTTGCAGCTAGCAAGCTGTGAATAAGGGAGGATATTTTATGGCTTTCAAGCTGATGAGCAGCCCACAGCATGCTCACTCTTTTCTCCTCCTGTCTTTTTCTGTGACCCTGTTCTTCAAATGCGTCTAATACTCCGTAATTACTTAATCCTCTGCCGCTGCTTGCGTTTCCAGTTCTTAGATGTCGTTAACGGAAATGGAAACACAGTAATTGTCATGCTGGGAGATTAACTTTCAGATCTTCAAAATAATTTATATTGTTTGCTACTGTCATTCAGAAGAGTGATTACTGAATCTAGTCAGGAAGAGATTTCTGAGACCAGATCCCTCATTGGCATCTGGGTACACCAGCCAGGTTTAAAGAAAATGTTTGGCTCCTAGAAGGTTCTCCTAAAGTCTAGCCAAACTATAGCAACGCCTGAAGCTTACCGGGTGGATGCTGAGTGTTCGACAAAGCCTGATCCAAACTCATCTTGCTCTGCTTCACATTCACCTTTCAAGTTTGTGTGGCCAAAACATATGGGAATTTTTTTTTTTTTTTTTTTTCTTTCTTCCATAAAGATTAGAATCTGAAGCTGACATCTCTGGCAGCTTTTGATGAAATAGAATGTTGTTGTTTGGGGTTTTTTTTCTGGTTTGTTTTTGTTGTTTGTTTTTTTTTTTTTTAATAGTCTCTCTCTTTTTATGCTTATGAAAAAACAATGCTGTTTTTCAAACAGTAGTTTCAAAAATGTACTTTTTTTTTTTTTCTGCCTTTTTCAGCCCACTTTATTGGAAAGTTGAACCTCTAACAAATAAGAGGCAGTTACAGGATGGCTTATGAAGTATGTGCTGTGTTCTGTTCGGGATGCATTACAACCCCCTAGCAGTGCTGCAGTATGAGCTAGAGGAAAAGCTGACTGCCAGCTAATACTATTTAAAGATTGTTCCAGTAAGCAGGTTGAGCTTCCCAGTGTGGTGCTGCCTGGTGGTGGCTGTGTATCATGGTGTTTGTGGTAGTAGCAGTAGGCTCCAAATCTGTGGCATTCTAAAACTTCACTGCACTGTGGAGTTATAATCGCTGTGGTGATTATAACACTGGAGGGAGTTTAAATTGCTGACACTTAAAGATAAAAAGCGATCTGATAATGAGTTTGGAGCCTGAGGATCCTGTTAAGGAGGTTGGGATGTTTTACTGACTCTCTGGCTAGATAATAAAAAAGCTGGTCCCTTTGTCTGGGCCTATGGAGAGGGAGGGTGAGCTGAATGCTTTCTGGAATTTTTTTTCCACTTGTAATAGCATGTTTTGCCAAGTTGCAGATGAATTTGACTGTAGAAGTCCTAAGGTAAAGATTGCTGCATTGCATCTGGTAATGGGGAAAATTGCTTATGTCTGTATCAGTTGTTTACATTGTCACATTCAGGAAAAAAAAAGTGGTTTACAGGTACAGCATGTATATTTGACTGCTTAAAAGGGGCCAAGATCAGCCATGGATTAAGCTACTTGTCACAAAATGGTGACCCCTTCTTCCCAGTTCAGGAATTGAGAAGATGAGTTGGTTTTTGACCACTTTTGGGTATCGGAAGTACTGCTGTTCGTTGTACTGTAGGTCAAGTACTGCTGTTCATTGAGATTAGAGCGCGGACCGAGTCTTAAGCAGGATTGCCACGTGCTGTCAGCACGGGCAGAGGTGGTGATATTTCTGAAAGGCAAGGGGGTGAATGTTAAGCCTTTTTTATGGGCAGACATTGTAAACTGTGAAGCCCCAAAAGGGAGAAAATATAAAGTACAGAGGGGACAAGTAGGTGGTGTTACTGCAGTATTAAGTATGCCAGATGCATCCAACCTCCAAAGGGGCCAGTTCCAGTGTCTTTTGAAGTCAAAGGGAATTTTTTCAAATGAACGCTGGATCAGGCTCATGGATATGTAGAAAATGGTGATAATGGAAAAAAAAAAACCAACAAAGAAATAAACCAAACCAACCAACTTTCCACTGTAAAAGAATGAAGACAAAAAGGAAACAAAATGAGGTATACAGCAAGTGGGTGAAGACAAGTAAGAAATCTCATCAGATAAACTCATTTTCAGTGTCATTCATCATCTTGCTGCAGGGAATACTAATGAGAAAACAGAGGTTCATAATATTGCACAAAGCACTGACAAGCAGCCAGGTATGGAAATCCTGTGCCAAATGAACTGTGACTTTTATATGTGAACTAATCAGTTACAAAGATTATGGCAAAATAAGACAGTATGTGAATCCAAATTTATAGAACAGCACTGTCAGGCTGAAATGCTCTTGCTGTTTGAATAGAATCCTGCAAACCCATTGCAAGGGACACTGCAGAAGGTTATTTCCAGCACTGGGTGCTGATTTTGCTAGGTGCTGTACAAATGCAGTTTTTGTGCTGGGCGAGTTTACAACCAAACTGAAAAATCAGAAAATATCTTGTCAGTAACTTGGTGGAGGATCAGTGGCAGAGGTGGTAAGAGGACCCAGTGGTATTCCTCAAGTGAAGGATGCCCAAGCTCTGCTCTGGTGAAGCGGTAGCTACTCAGTACTGCTTAGAGGGACAGTGTGCTTGGGTGTGAGACTGGTCGTGTGCCTGTACAGTTTCTGAAATGAAGCTTGAGTCACCAGGGCCCCTGCCTAGGGTACCTGAGGTAGGTTTATACCTCCTTTTCTAGACATCTTTGCTCTGCACGTGCCAATCTTTTTCAGCAAAAGAAATTACCTAAAACAAAGGGAGGACTGTCTGTCTTTCTTAGTTGATGGATTGCTTTAAGTTAATCTAATATTCTGCATTGTGATATATCTCATTTGAAGAGTAATACACTGCTTTAAGTTTTTACAAGGTGGAAATGTGGTTCACTTGATCGTGGCTTCAATTAAACTGGCCTCTTTTAGGAAAAAAAAAAAAAAAGTGGACAGTGGGTACCTGTGTCAATCTAAGCAGTAAAATACCAGAAAAAGACTTACTGGGAAGGACTCTTTACATTGGGGAATATACAGTGCTTCCACATATGGTAGTTCTTCTCGTCTGCTTTTGAATCCTAGTGAAAGGGTATTTTAGTCTGATTCACAGGTCTAGTAGATACAGTTATTTTGAGGAAAACCCTAAGATTTTTAGAAAAGGAACTCTTATCAGCTTACTTGCTCAGCATGAAGTTTCTGTAACTATGATGAAAATAAACCTAACAGAACAGAAGGGAAAGTGGAGGAGTTAGAGCAGAGGGTGAATGTATCACAGAGTAGAGGTGGAAGCTGTGGTCGTGCTTCAGCAAACTTTTTTGGGGAAGGAATTGGAAATAAGCTGATCTACAAGATCCCATTAAGATCCCCAGTGAGTCCCATCACAGAGGGAGTAGTGCACAACATGACAGTGCTATGAGAGATGTGGCAGCAGCTGTCCCAGCATCCTGCAGTGCTGCTCTAGCTGGGTAGAGGACATGAAAGATTTATTGCTCTCTGCAACTCGTATTACTCTGAAGTACTTTGATGGAGAATCTATATTAGCAAATACCATTACTGGGCTTAGAGGTATACTTTTGATTTATTATGAAAAGAATTATTTATTCTTATCTATAAAAACAAGAAGTAACCATAGTTCCTGGAAAGTAGATCCCACTTCTCCTATGCTCTGGATTTACTGTACGTACTCCTGTGCATGTTGGTTGTGACCTGAGCATGTTGTTTGTCTTGAATTTCTTGATGTTGTACAAATATCTTGTAACTCCAGCCCTGAATGGGGTACACGTATCCCCAAATACAGGAGAAATTTCCTTTATGTATCTTGAGCACTTTGGTCCTAATGCACATCCTGGAGATGAAATTTGTGCATATTTAGGGGCCATGTTTCATCAGGGTTGTATTGGGATGCACCTAATAGTCAGGTTCTCAAATTAAGTGCAGTATTTTCTAATGGCAAAAAAGAACTTGTCAATGAAAGAGTGTATGAATTGCTGCCACTGCTGCTTCTTTTCAGGCAGTTTTTACCAGTACACCCTCAATATTATGAGAATAATTTGGCTACCAAAAGCTCATCTACCCATTAGAAATTACCAGGTACTAGTACAGGTTAGGGGTAGACCAGCTGGAAAGCAGCCCCATGGAGAGGCACCTTGGTGTCCTGGTGGACAGTAAATTATCCGCAGAACAGCAGTGTGCCCTTGTGGCCAGGAAGGCCAATGGTCTCCTGGGGTGCACACAACTAGAGTATTGTGTCCAGTTCTGGGCTCCCCAGTTCAAGAGGGGCAGGGAGATACTAGACTGAGTCCATTGGAGAGCTACAAAGATGCTGAAGGGACTGGAACATCTCTTCTGAGGAAAGGCTGAGAGATTTGGGGCTGTTTAGGCTGGAGAAGTCTGAGAAGGGGATCTTATTTCCCATTTCCAAATAGCTGAAGGGTGGGGATCAAGTATAAGGGGCCAGTCTCTTTTCAGTGGTGCCCTGTGATAGGATGAGAGGTAATGGTAGCAAGGGGAAACACAGGAAAATCCACTTTAACATAAGGAAAAATCTTCCTTGCTGTAAGAGTAACAGAGCCCAGGAACAGGCTGCTCAGAGAGTTTGTGGAGTCTCCTTCTCTGGAGACTTTCAAGCCCCACCTGCATCTGTTCCTGTGTGGCCTGCCCTGGGTGTTCCTGCACTGGCAGGGGAGTTGGACTCAGTGATCTCCGGAGATCCCTTCCAACCCCTACCATTCTATGACTTTATGAAACTAAGGCAGTGGTCCATCAGAATACATATTTCACTTTCAGACTGACTTAAGTGGTTATTCCTAAACAATTAAAAACACCAAACATGCTCATAGTGGAGACACTCCTATCAGAGATTTTAAGTGAGTTGCTGAAAAATGGATAGCACTCATTTGGAGCCATGGTTCAGTGGAAATGAGTTCAACTGGCCATGGCATCTCTGTGGACCTCTTTTAATTTGGCTGCCAAAAAAAGGTGATTGCCTCTCCTTTTTATGTATAATGAAGCGTCCCACTTATTTTAGAGATACAGTCTTTAAACTTTGGCTCATTAAAGTTTTTCTCTTGTTATTTTCAAGTTACATGTTTGGTGGGCTTTGTTTGGTGGTTTTGTTTGGGATTTTTTGGTCTTTTTTGTCACGTGTCCACATTATAAATTTTATCTTTCTCCGGAGTAGGGTCTTCCATCATACGTAAACGTGGAAGTGACGATAATGTGTTCTTGTGTTGTACAAATGTGCTTTTTGTATAAAGCATCGTCCAGAGTCTGAGATGCATTTAATGCCATGCAGTTCTGAGCAGGTTAGTTAGTAATCATATTTACTTGGACAGGTGGTATCTATACCTGCTGTAGACTGACCAAGAGCCTTAGAGAATACCTCTAGGCAACATCTTTGCTGAAGACCGAAATACTTCTAAGAGTCTGCTTATGAGTATCTACTGAGATGAGTAAGGGCCGATGTTATAAACTCTTTTCTAATCCTTTCAGTGTTCATGTTGTGACAATGAATAATCAGAATGATTACAAGAAAAAGTGTGCTGACCAAAATGATGAAAAATAAGATGCAGAAAATAATAGTATCTTTTAGCAAATAATGTGTTAAGTATGAAAATCTGGATTTACTACTCAAGATGGTATTTGTTTCCTGTACCATCTTTACTACTTGAATGCAAACTGCAGTTCTTGAGGGACAGGAGTGTTGTCCTTTTCTGTGCATTCAAAAAGTACCCAGATCTTTCAAGCCTATTCATTTTTCAATAGTTTTGTCAGTCTTTGTTTTGTCTTGCTGAAATTTTTATGTACCACTTACTGCTTCCTGTTTTGTGTGGTGCTGGTACACATACACCCACAGATTTTTTATGCTTTTTAGTACAGAATAAAAATATTAAATGGAAATGAAAAAGCAGCATATACTTGTCAGCCTGAATATCTTCAGCTGAGAAAATACTACCACCATTGTCCTTCCTTTTCCTTGACTTGCATATCAAAGCAGCCTATCTGGAGTTTTTCTATGACGGGTAAAGAGCTGAAGGAATTGAAGTCTCTGATTTTGGGAACCAGAAAGAAACTCCAATTTTATGAAGAGGCAGACAAAAAAATACCAATCTTTTCAGTCCTCATTTTAAAGAGATTATTCTGGAAGGCAAAGCAGTGACTAACAGGAATAGATGTGGTAGTTTGTGATCGTGGCTGAATTTAATTTCAGTCAGGAAGCTTGCATGTGAAGATTCCAGTTGGTGGTAACGATGTAATACTCTGGTTTCTTATTTTGTGTGAGTCAGTTTTACAAGGCCCACATACCAACATTTCTTAGAGTTGTCAAAACACTATTCCCCACCTTGTTTGGTGTTGTAGCGGTGTCATAGAAGAACTTTAGATTAATTCAAAGTCAGAAGCACCATTAGTCTAAGGATGATGGCCAAATTACTGTGAGCTAAAGAGCAGCTCTAACCCATGCATACTGGATTTGGATTTGTTAATGTTTTAAGGAGCAGTGCTGGGACAAAATGGCCACCGTTGCTTCAGTCCAGAAGGTCAGTCACACTTTTGAGTTTCACTTCTAATTTAGGAGTCTTGTACTTCTGTTGTACTGGACCAGCACAAGACTTCATTTTGATCTCATTTCTTACTATTGTATATGTTTATTTGAAAGTCTGGCAGTTTAGTACTGGGGCTGCCAGTGGAAGTCCTCAGGCTGCTTGAAAGGCCTTTGCGCCTCTGGAGCTGCTTCTGACTTGCTCTGTGGTAAAATTTATTTCTTGGCAGTTTTTAGCTGAAGGGATTTAAATGGGGTTAACACTTCCCTGGAATATTCAGTGTCCTACTAATTAGGCAGTGGCTAAACTGATTTGTAGTGAATTGGAAATCTGTGAATTGCATTAAGGTAATAAAACCTACGCAGCCTTAATGTGTGTGCTCCTGAGCTCTGCTCAGTGGGGAAAGATCTGTGGACCCTTGTGACCAAAGGACAAGTATAATTATTAACTAGTGCAACCTTCTTTTACCTAGGAATCCTTTATTATCATTAATACAGGCCAGGTTTCCATTCCTTGATTCTCTGCCTGTAATGGTAGCACAGGTGAGATCCAAGCTTGTCCCTGGTTCACTGTGAGGCTTTATTCATATTAAAAAGGCGGGGGCAGGACATGTCATGTCCTTCTAATATAACTCGTTTTTAAATCCTTCCTCCCTCAGGACAATGGTCAAGAAACTTTCTGAGAGAAAAATTAGTGAACTTCTTAATTCCTTTTCCCAGGCTGTAAGAGGTTAGGGTCAGGGCGGCACCTTAGACCTATAACAGACGCTCTCTGTTAGCCCCCCTCCCTCCTCAAAGGGGAAGAGAAAGGGAATAAGGGAGAGAGACTCAGCCATTAGAAAAGGAAACTAGAACAGCTTGAATAAGAATAATAAAAGAAGTGGAATATGTACAAATATATACAAAACCAGGATGAAGCTCAACCCCCCCGATGGTAATTCTGTCACTGTCACCACTGATGCTGTGGAGCAGGCACTGGGAGAGTCCCAGCCTGGGCCCTGCAGCAGACGGGAGCTGCGTTCAGGGGCTGGATTTGGGTACCAGATTCAGGAACACACAGCTCAGGATTGAAGGCAGAATGGACAGAGGCCTCCTGGGATGCCCCAAAGAAGGAACTGAAAGAGGACCTGAGCCAAGCAAAGCTGGCAAAGTGGGCCAAGTGGGGAGAAGAGCCCAGGAGCCCCCGGAGAGAGAGTGATGAACGAGCAAGCAATCAAGCTTTAGACCCTCCAGATACCTCAGCTTTATACCAAATGTGATATACATGGGCTGGAATCCCTCACTGGTCAGTTTGGGGTCCCCTGCCCTGTCCACTCCTCCCTGCAGGTGCCGCCTTTCACTTTCCCGCACCCCCCAGTGTGGTGCAGCACAGTGCACCAGCAGCAGCCTTGGTCTGCACCCCAACCCTTGGTAGTGACTCTAACCATGGGGTGTTCTCACTGCCAGCAGCAGACACTGCCTGGGCAAACAGGCTGCTGACTGCAGACAGTGCAGTGAGTTAGAAGAACTGAAGTAAAATCACTGACCAGAATTAATTCTCTTCTCACTCAAACCAGGACACTGCATCATAAGGTTGTTGTCTACTCTAGTAGCCTCCCTAGATATATAAGCTTTCTTTAGGTGGCATTGAACATTTAGTCATCACAACGGTCCACTTGAGAATCCCTTCCTATTTCCTTCACAGTGTAGAAGTCAGTGAAACCATTTGCCAAGAGCAAGAAAACAAATGAAGTTCATGAAATTAATGATTTCCACTAATCAAAAACACATCTTTCCTTCACGCTTAATCCCAGTTGGTGCACTCACTTATAATAATGTGCATGCACGTGCCAATGAATTGCCAACATTTAATTCTTTAGATGTTGTGCAAAGCTGAATTCCAACAAGTTTTTTTAACCATATGCTCTAGTGAGGATCTAATTAAAAAAATAAAGTCCTTTACTAGTGAGCTACTTCTCCAGATCCTGTATGTAAGACTAGCAATATGTACTCAATAGAGATGATCTTACCTTAATGAAATGGATATTAAAACTATTTATTGCAAAAACTACACCAGTACATTTCTAAATACCACCTCCCCTGTCACAAGTGCTACAACTCTGAAGTTTTGAAAACTTCTCTCTCTAAGTAGTAGATTTCAGAATTGCTAAACTCTAGCTTCAGCTTCCAAACTCTTCATTAAGGGATATGACCTTCATGCCTGCCTCCCATTATCTTTTGCCCAAAGTTTCCTAATTCAAAAAAGCCTTACTTTTCTACTATTCCCCCACATCCCTTCTTCTGGCCATTCATTGCTACTTCCCTTTGTTTTGTAGGCTCGTCCAAAAGGAGAAGGCCTGACTCCATACCAGGGCAAGAAACGCTGCTTCGGTGAATATAAGTGCCCCAAATGCAAGAGAAAATGGATGAGTGGAAACTCCTGGGCTAATATGGGACAAGAATGTATCAAGTGCCACATTAATGTTTATCCTCACAAACAGGTAGGAGAAGTACAGACCTGCTGGCATTCATGCTTGGAACTAGAAATGCTCTTGACTTTGTAAAAGTGTGGGTGAGACTTCAACAGGACTTAATGTGCACTACAACATGCCACAAAAAAATTGTTTTCCCAGATGAGCTCCTGTTCTCAGTCCTGGAAAACTGAACTGGTGTCATTAGAGTAGCAAAATTCCAATGTCCTATCTTCCAGTAAAAACACCTTCAAAACAAAATCTTTACCTGCCTTTATTATAGATACAGACTGTGGAGCATTATAATCTGGAGTAAAATAAGTTCAGAAGTAGCAGTGGGCCTCCTAGTTGTGATTCTTTTCTTGTTTACACCAATTGAATATTTCATTCCATTTATGTCAGTGGAGTTATTTCCCATGTGTACTACTTTTTCACCTGTTGGTGATTTGGTCAGGCACTATATCTGTCTATAGAGATTAGTGATAAAAGAGAATAATACACTAAGATGGTTCCTGCCTACAGAATTCCTTAATGACAGTAAAGCAAGACAGTCTGATTAAGGAGAGGTTTCCAGTTTTCATAATACCAAGTGACACCCAAGCAGAGAACTTCAAGAAAAAGCTTTTTATTAAACCGAAAGGGTAGTAGCTCTGCTAGGAAAGCTGTATCTGCCATCCTATCAACCATATCTCCTATGGTACACACAGACTCCTGTCCTGCTCCCTGCAGAATACAGTTGCTCTACTCCTTGGAGTAATTTCCTGCCTTTCCAGCTCACAAAGGGAAAGACAATCAGTTCCTACTTGTATCCCACCAGAATTGATCACAAGCAGTCAAACAGTTCAGTGGTCTTCAGTGGGAGACAGATGACAACTGCATGAGCTTATACCCCTTGTTTCCCTGACAAAGCAGTCTACAGACTGGCTGTCAAAGCTGAATTTCCACGTAGAAAGTCACCTTTGTCAACCCTCTGAAAAATAAATATGTCCATCACGGAAATATTGAGTGGGATTTCACATTATTGCAGAAAATTGTCGTGGATGGAAAAGATGAGAATTATTTTTAAAGAGTCTGGGAGGTGTGATTTGCCTCAGCTGTAATTCATCCTAGCTGAATCTAAGTAATAGAGCTCTGCACAGGTCAAGTTACTTGCTGTCACCATAGACAGAGAGGTGCTTGCAATAGGTGCAAAGGAAACTCCATCAGGAGCCTTAGGTGCCTCATTAGTTACCTAAGTGTTGGTAAAATTCCTATAAAAAAAGCTCTTTCCTGGGCTCATACAGAACACTTCATACTACTTCATGAGATTTGGGAGAGGAGGGTGTCAGGAAAAAAAATACAGGCCAATCTTGAGGAATGATACTGTGACTGTTACGATGAAAAGACAGAGGAATATTGAAATTCAATGCAACAAGCAGGAAGATGAGATACAAATAAGTTTATTAAGCTTTGTCCCACAACAAAATATAAAATTAACTGTATTTCCTCCTCTTGTACACATGTGCATACTACTCATCTAATTCTCAGGGCAAGCTTTGGCTCAGTCTCTGCAGCCACACTGCATCTCAGTATGTAGCAACAATACTGATTTCAAATTGCTAGTACCTTGAAGCACTATGAATTGCAGTACAATGTAGTGTTTGCAGCCTGCCACGCTTTGCAGCAGAAGCTGTAGTTTGAACATGACATAGTTCACTGAGAGGAACATCCCTTCTTTCTACCATGGGAATTTTTCTACTTTACAATGAATTTGTACAGTTCTCTGGCTGCACCAGCAAATGCCTTTGTTTCTGTTGGCCAGCTGAGATGATTTGATCCATTCCCCTTTCTCTGGGCTAATGCCACTCTGATTACAAACCTGAAAATAAGAGGTCATCTTTAGAAACTGGAGTCTAATTTACCTGACAAAACTGACTGGAAATTATACTGTGAATGAGGGAAAAAAAAAAAAAAGAATGTAAGCATGTATATGGAAGGAAAGATAAGCAATTTTTCTTTCACTAACTTGCATGGGACAGTCTCAAAGCTTCCAAGGTCTCTGGTTCCTTGTCTCTGTTTAGACAGCTTGTGTAGACAACTGTACCAAAAGCCAAGCTGAGCAATGAAGACATTTATCATATGCATGGAAGTACAGTCTCGAGGATAAGAGCAACTGCAAGAGCATTGATTTATAACAAAAGTTTATAAATGTTTACCTTGTTCTTCTAAATTCTTTCCATCATTTATATTACTGTTCAAAGGGTCACAAGAAATCACTCAAGAGCTATCCCATCCACACTATACAAGAAGCATTACAGACTTGGGAGTATGTGCATTTTATATAAGGAAGGTTTGCAAACAGACCCTTGGGCAGTCTCGCCCCTTTATGGAAGTGCTTAGAGGAGTCTAATGCACCCAACAGTGCTAAAGTCAAAGACATACTGTGAAGAGTTGCAGTCTGCACTGCTTCTGTAAGCTGTGCTTGCCTTGGAGCCATATACATGGAGTTTTCTGACAAATAATCACAGCATGTGCAGTGCAGGTTTCTACAGCTGACCCCCATCACTATGTTTCCATGCCATTCCCTAAGGGCACCATAGCTCAGGATGTGGAAGAGCTTTGCTTTTCTTATCTGTGTTGATGGTCCACCAGTAGGTATTGCAGCTCTGAGATTTTCAAGACAAGAGCACATTTCAATCAGGCTTCCAGATATAACTTGCTGCCAGTCACTACTGCTCTTTCCCAGAATTTGAACTTACAACCTCAAGTTAAAAGATTTTACATCCTGTTGGCGCTGCCTCACCTCTTTCTGCTTCTATGTCTCAGTGTTACTGTTGTTGTTGTTCTTTCTAGTCATTCATTCTTCCAGAGGTTCCCCGTTCTTCTGATTAAACATATCAGCAATAGCCAGACAGTAAAGAAAACAGCATCAGGTGGTGCACAGAGCTAGAAGCAAAGGAGAGCTAACAGGCTGCTTGAGGTCAGCCCTACTTCTTGACAGAGTGTTTGCTAACCGTACATGGTTTTTGTCCAAGCAACCAGCTCCACACCAGGCTCTCTAAACATTTATCAACAATTATCTGTAGGGTGTTATTCTGCACCATTTTGGAAAGTATGCTCTATCCAGTCTCCAGTACTCTTATGTTAATGACTACCTTTTGTAAAAGCACAGTGAAAGACACTTAAGTCCAATATTTCTACTTTGAGAGTTAAAGTACAAAAAACCCACAACAACTTACTGTGTGCATCATATTCTTTTAGTAGTTTTTCTAATTAGCACTGCTACACCACCTTAATATTTTCTATATAGATTACCTATTTATTCTCTAAATTTATTACTTTGTTGTCACCTGCTATAGGAAAGTCCTCATTCATGTTTTGAGTTCCTATGCACTTCTAGATTTTAGCAACCACATTTTTCTCCCTCAGTGCATTAGTGGATGTCAGCTAATTATGTGCACCTACCACCTTGATTATACAGGATCAGAGTGTTTTCATTCATGTGAATCTTCCATTAGACAGTTTTTCCAGCTTAAATCATGTAAGAAAATGATGTTGCCTCTCTCTGGAAGCCACATTTCCTCTTATGACATTTTAACTCCGTTCAAGAAAATCACTGTTGCTGTTTTGCAGTCTATTCTTTCACTGCAAAGTTACCACACCATGTGATAGGACCATAGTACAAGTAATCCATAAATAGATGGATTTATTTATTTCCAAATTAAAAAAAACCCAGTTGAACTGCCAGAGAGGACAGTATTTACCTCTAGTGAAATGATTTCTACTTTCAAACCATTTTATCAATATTTCTTCTCTGCAGTGGGTTGGAATTCATCGTCTTTTTGTAGTTCTTGCCCTACTATTTGGTAAGCATATTGTTGTGACCTAACATATGAAAAGGTATCTTGAACATTATTTTTTAAATTGTTAGTCTTTTTACCCGCAGATGAAAGCTACCATCGGTTCCTCAACATTAACTGTCCCTGTGTTAATTTACAAAAGCCTCCAAAACTACAAAATGTTACTTAACTGCAAACAACTCTCACACAGCATCTAAAACCAGCCAGTGCCACATTTCCCTGGTGAGGGCATAGGCACATTCTAACAAGTCTTCAATCACAGTACCATATGAAAATTCATACCAGGTCAGATCAACCTCCCCTGTTCACATCTGATCCTGGGCTGTAGAGAACACTTACAGGAAGATGTAGATATAGACAGGACAGCAACTGCATCCATACCTTCCCATCCTCTGGTACAGCCAAATGAGTATTTTTGCATTCCCCCAGTTTCTCACCAGATAGATCAACCTCTGTAGAGCCTATTCAATAGTCAAAATGTAACCACATGGGCCACCAAGCCTTGCTACATCACCTTGAGTACTGGAGATTAGGATGCTTTCATCCAATTTAGGAGGGAAAAAAAAAAATAAGTGAACACTTTATTTCAGGACTGATTGATATTCATTGCAGTGAAATAGGAGTTTATTCTTAATTGCAGGGTTTGGCCTTTTCTCCAGTTCTCATATCCATTCCCTGTATTTCATCTTCTCCAGTTGCTTTTCTCAGTCTAAGGACTTTTCAGTCCTGTAGGGCTTGTCCACATTGTCTCACAAGGGACAGTTTGTGCCTGAGTACACCCATGTAACTGGCTCAAGGAATAATATCAGAGTACTGAAGATCATAATCTCCACTCCAGAGAGCTTTGGCGTAGCCACTCAAGCACATATGCTGGGTCTGTGAATGGCTTGTGCAGCTATCCTCAAATCTTGATTTCCTATGTATACTTTTCATTAGTGGATCCCTGGAGAGGACAGCAGCCACACTTCCCTGCCACCTGCTCTTTGTTCCTGGAGGCTCGTTTGGCTCCAGGAAAACAACGTCTCAATTCATCTCTGTGCTCTTATTCCACATACCCTATCTGTGAAAATGAGCTTTTAATCTCTCTGGGGCAGGAAAGGTCTTCTCAGCAATTTTACAGCTGTGTATGTACTTCAGAGGGCTCTATAAATACAGCTCTAAATCTCTGCTTTTAAGAGAGATGGAGGAATGTGTATTACAAGTAGTAACACAAGCGCCTGATAGCAGGGCTGCTGGTGTTCACTCCAACTCATCCACGGGGCAGGGAATAGGTGGCTCTTGCACCTGAGCAAAACTGCTCCTCATCCCAAGGAAGCTCTGCATGCATTTTTGTTTTCATGACAAAATTACATTCCTTTTTTTACATTTCCACCACTTCTCTTGAGTGGTGAATGTCCCTGGGAGAGTGCTTATGGGAATTCACAGGACATGGGGCAAAAATTGGAGGCCTCATTGAGCTCAAACCTTATTGAGGAGCAGGAGACCGAAGAACTACCCTGACAAAGCTGCTCCATGACTATTCAAAAAGTAGCTTCCTGTGTAGTTACTTTAGCTGCTCTAAACATAAACAGACATCTCAGCTGGGACTTCAAACTTCTCATTCTACCAAGGAATTTGGATTTTCTAATTTGTGCTCCTTCTTAGCCTGCTTCAGCAATGGAGCAAGCCCTTATAGCCATTCACTGACATTCTGGGCACTGTAACAGCCCAGATGCCAAGCTTTAAATTCTCATTTTCTTCCCCTGTCTGCTATAGCAGCAACATCTGTGCCTGTGGTTGCTTCCTGGCTGGCTTCTTATCAAGGCTGCTTCCCTGACTTTGCGGCTAACTCCAGTGCTGTTTGTGATGACAGCTGTTGCACTGGTGTGGAACCAGCCATCTGGTTACCAACTTGTCCTTTTGGACACTATTTTCTTCCAGCTGTCAGGAATTTACTGTTGGACTGGAAATAATTTGGTATGTAAATACATTATTCATATCCAAACTATTACTTCCATGGGCAAGGTATTGGTCCCATCACAATTGCCATATCCAGGTGCATTCACAGCTACCTCTTCTCAGTACAGGGAAGGATGGGTCAGATCACTCAAGCCAAATAAACTTTTCAACGGTCTTTGTTCCTACAACTATGATTTTTTGACATTTTTTATTTAATAAAACCTGCCCAGCATGTCCATACTTGGGGACTTCAGCAGTAGGAATACAGAACACCCCAGACTGATGCTTCTCTGAACTCTAGAAAAAGATTTTCACCATTTAGCTCATGTGGTTTATCATTCCTTCCTAGCTGGCCTGTCCCAAAGGCATGAGGCTGACAGAGGCTGCTTGCTCTTTCTGACCATCATGCCTCTGATGTCCAGCCTTCTTATCACTGCCTCTCAGATCCACAGCAGCATCTGAGGGCCTCATCAGTGTCCCTGCTCCCCCCAGGAAGACAGAAAAGCAGAGGGTCTGCCGCTCAAGAATGCACATTGCATTTTATCCTTTTTTCGCAGTGCATAACTTTTTATGGGGCTAAAATTGACACTTTCATAATGGCACGTGTGCCATGAGGGAAACACAGCTAGCTATGGCTCCTTAAGACTGTTAACCCAATAATTATCCTCACAGCTGTAGTTGCAGAATCTGTTTCTATTCAGACACATGATCTGTCATTTCATCATCTCATTTGCTCCATTAAGAGTTGAGGTCCAGAAAACCATTTGTGTTTTCTTACATATGAATTTTGCTGTGATCCTTGATCCATCAGCAGTGCAATCAAATTGCTCCCTTCTACTGCAGAGAAAACACTAAATCCATCTTCTAAATACAATATAAACAGACACATTATTCCATTCTGCTGCTTAGTGTAGGCAATTTTCCTTAAGGATGTCCTAGTGACATTTTCTCTGACACCTAATACTTCATAAGGGTGAACTTCATGTTTTGAGGACTTAGGGTTTTTAACTGACTTCTGGGGAATGCAGAATTCATTCAGTACATGTAGACTGGGACAGCAATAGTCCACAATCAGAAGTTAATTTGCAGGACAAGAATTGCTATTTAAATTTAAATTTATTTCAGTTTCATTCCCCTGAGGCAACAGCTTTAGTCACTGCTATCAAATGCTTTCCTGGTGGAGCTGCAGGAGATTTCCACCCTGTAACTACTAGGAAAAAATTAAAGAAAGATGCACAAAAATGAAGGATGTAAGAGTGCCCATCCTGGTAGTTTTTACTGAAAATATGGACTGCCAAAAGGCTGGTGCTCGCATTTAAGAAAAACAAAGAAAATGGAAATATTATATTTAAACTCTCCATTTAATGGGAGAAAAAAGCATACATTCCCCAGAGAAACATATCAGGATTTTCTGTTGTTTTACAAGCTCCATTTCATCTCTTCCTAAGGAAAGGAATTTTTTTTTCAACCGAATAGCCTGTATCCTTCTCCACACCCTGTCCAAACACACAGATGAGTTTTTCACATGACCAGCCTCTCAGCAGCAGCACAGAACTCTTGCAGCCTCCTTGGCTTTTCAGATCTTTTGCAGAATTCAGGCAATCCCCAAAACTAATACACAGCATACAGGAGCCTGACCCTGCTGCATTTCTCTTGCATCAGCACCTTCTCCGTCCCCTCTGCTTCCACCATGCCAAAGCTAGGGACAATTGTCCAATGTCAGCTTGGGCCAAGGAAGTCCAACCTTGATGGACACACAAGTCTTGGGCTGTTTAACATCCTACCCTTTTAGCATGGTGTAAAGAAAGTCACAAGGGTGTAAGGTTATTAAAGTCCTCCACAATTAGTAACAGACAAATAGCGGCAAGACAAGAATAGTTGCTTCTTGGGGTGTTTGAAACAGTTTCTTTGCCTTACAAGAAGCCCACAAAGAGGAAAGAGAAAATGGACATAAGCTGGGACTTCATGTCACGCAAAAGTTGGATAAAAAAAAAAAAGGGACACAAACCACACAAGCACACTACCAGTTTCAAAGCCTCAGTCCTCCACCACCTCACCAGAAGTGTAGCCCAGGCTCTGCTCAGCTCCACTCCTTCCAGCTGGCCCTTGACAACCTGCTTTCCTGCATTCATAACCCCTCTCTCCCCAGCCTCTGTGTCGTAACACACTGGTAACAATAACATATCTGAAATCAAAATGCTTTGCAGGCCAAAAAGCTGAGCTCAATCAACACAGGGGGAAAGCAAGCCATGGAGAGCTATTGTTTCTGAAAGCCATCCAAAAACTCTTGGCGCTTCAAGGCATTCCCAATGTCCTTTGCACTATTTCCAGGAAAAATGATTCCCAAGGTCTTGCGTATTAAAAAAAATCTGGCTTATATCAATAAACATGATAACTGCTGTATTTTTTCTCTTTAATCAGAGCACAGCTAGCATGTAGAAGCAATCAGAGCTGAGTCAAACAGACTGTTTTAAGTGAAGCATTTCAAAACTCTCAAATTCTCCACTGAGGAGCATAAATTAACTCCTGGAACTCCTGAACCTGAGTGTCATCTTTGACTACAGTTATGTAACAAATTCTTGAAGAAAATTTGTGGGCAGATGGTGGCCGAATAAGTAGTAGAAAAGGCAGAAGGGCAGTTTTTCTGACCAAATGAACTTATTCAACTTGTCAGTGTTGTGGCAGAAGCACTGCCTGCACCAGGTGTTGGGTTGCAAGCCTAGAAACAAAATTATTGGTTCTGATCTCAAATGCTAATGCAATGACTTCTAACAAGTCATTCAAAGCCAAAGCTCAGCGGTGTTGCAGGGGGACGCTAAAGGCTTTAGAGGAGATGAGAGGTCCGTCTGCTCTCCTTGTCCCTTATCTGATACAGGGAATCCAATTTGCAATTAAATTGTAAATGAAGTTTGACTCAGATGTATAACGTGTGGCCCAGGACAGACGAAACTTTGTGCAGCATCATGAGTAAGAGCACTGAATTAGTAGTAAACCACTGGCACTCACCACTGAATTAGTCCCATATATTCTCCTTACTAGCTATGAAACAGAATGAGTGTTGCACTTAAAATCCCATACAACCAAGCAAGAATTTGCAGATGTCCCTTGGTCAGGATGATAGAATATATTTTGTCTTACTTTAGCTATTCAGAAAGCTGAGAAATCCTTTTACTCTCTGGATTATGAGTTTTTTCTTAGGGTGTTACATAACCAAAACAACTTGAAATGTCTCTGTTCTTCCTGTCCACAAGGTCTCAGGTGGGTGGCTTGAACTGAAGATCTTATAACCGAAAACTTGAATGTTCAGGTGTACTTTAGAATTTTACAGGTAAAATAGTCTTTAGGATAGGTGTGAAAAGATAAATAGCCATAATTCCAGAATGCATATTTATACTCCCTTTGCTCCAAGAAGCATATTTTGAAGAGACAAGCAAGAGTTTAGTATCCCTGTGAGAACACTAAGAAGCTTACAGCTTGTTTTCAAATTTCATACCACTTGCTGTCTGCTGCAGTCCCATAGAACCACTACTGTCTTCATGGGAAGGCAAAGTGCAATGAAAGAGTCTTCCAAGTACATTTCACAAAAACACAGAAGTTACAGGCTAGGGAATTTTGTTTGCTTTCAGAACAAATGGTGCACTTAATTATGTTCTACCTCACATCTCTATCTCCTCTTTACCTGCTAGACTTTCCGAACGCTTAACCTTACTGTAATATTTAACAGGGGCATTTTGTGTTCAGAATGATTGTGAAACTCTTTACATGTTATGAAAAATTTAAAAAGGTCTAAAAGTCATTTCATTCCCTTGTTTACCCAAATATACCTCCAAGCCTGTGATTTTACAACTATTGTAAAAAAAAAAACACATAGTCAAGTTATTGCTCAGGTTCAGGGCAAAGGGTTGTGTTGCGAGGGTGGGTTGTTTGTTTTTTACCTTTTTTTTCCTTTTGTCTGTTTGGTTTTAGTTGGGTTTTTTTTTCTTTTGAAATTTTTTTTCCTCCTCCATTTTTTATTAATATCTTTGAAACTACTTCAAAAAAATACAGCCTCAGAAATTCAAGACTGAATATTGGGAAAACTTCACTTAGCTGTGTAATACCTGTGCATGGTTAAAACAGTTCTGTTGTCGTGGCAGCTAATCCTAACATTGGCAACCCCTGCTGGCATTGCTGGGTAATGGGATTCCCATGCTTGAAGTGTTAATGCCTTTGGTCCATCTCAGTCATGGGAGCCAAGAGACTGAACTCTTCTGTTACTGCTTTTTGAAATATAGTCACCAATCCAGTCTTTTAGTAATTTTTCTACAACAAAGTTACCGCCACTTCTGCGAAGAAGCTGCGAGTCCACTCACAACCAACGGGGAGCTGAAAAGCTATTTCATCTCTTCAGGAGAGAAATATGGTACCTTTTCCATTACTGGGAGAATGCTCAGTTAAGTGTAAAAGTAGGCTTCCCAGGCATAATGAAGAGTACCAGTGACAAAACCTTGGATCTAATCTGATTTCCTTCCCTTCACTGCAGAGACCCCTGGAAAAGCCGGACGGCCTGGATGTTTCAGATCAGAGCAAAGAACATCCACAGCACCTGTGTGAGAAGTGCAAAGTTTTGGGCTACTACTGCCGCCGTGTGCAATAAACCTTCCAAGTGGCCTCTTCCCCTTCCCATCATCCTTAAAGATCCTCTGGCAGCACATGATCAACAGCAACACAACAAATCAAGATAAAAGCTAAAATAATTGCCAATATTGCCTATCTAATAATATGCCTTACCATTAATAGAATGTAACATTTCTCCTGTGCGTGCACACGCATGCAACAGGTATTTACAGGACTATTTGTATACATATATATAAATTGACATATATATGTATGTACACACATATATAAAGCGTTACTGATAGTGTTCACAACAGAACCGGGGTTGCAGGTTCTGCTGATTGTTTACACAGACCCTATATCATGACCAGATGAAATGAAGTACTATTTAATAGGCAAGGTATAACATTCACAAGGAATATATGTTATATGTATGGCTTTTGCAGAGGTAAAATAACTGGGGGGCCACTAATTGCAAGCACTCACCCACAACGTGATCATTATTCCTATTATATGACAAGACAGAGGAAGATGAAAGCAGCCACAGCATAAAAGAAGGAAACTTGTTTTCCCAGTTTTAGAAAGCCTGAGAGTTTTGTGCTGCTGATTTCTTGGACTTTATCTGTTACTATTGCTTGGACAGGGGTTTAGGCAAAATCATTTTTACAGGATGTGGCAAAAAAGTGAATAATTGTTTGAGAGTATGGGTTGGGTAGGAAGAGAATGCCATAATGGGACCCAGAGCATCAGGAAGGATTCCAAGAGGTTTTTGAAGGAGACAAAACTGGCTTGCTTGTGCAACTAACAGATCCTTCTCTTGTCATATAATCCCACTGAAATGGTCCCTATACGTGTATGGCTGGATCATTCGGCCACAAATACACTAAATTTACTGTGAATAAGGGGGGCTACAAATACTAAAAACTGTCCCCAAAACCCTGAATTGAAAGATTAGCCAAATTTACTATTTATAATAGTTTTAAAGCCACTTTCTGGAAATATTTTTATGTCCTATTTTCTACTGTACAAATTTGTTATAATATAAAACTTGTTAGCCATGGGGGTGTTTTAAGGCATGAAAGGACACTCTATATGACCTTCCCTCTGTCTTCCAGAAGCACCTACATAACTGCAGAGAAATGTAGGTGTTGCATTTCATTGTCCCATTTCAGGTAGAACTTTGGGCAGGGGCATCCTGCTGCAAAAAAAAAAAAAAGTATCTCATCAGGGACTGGGAAATACCATGAACTGAAAGTACCTCAAGACAGTATCCTGTTTGTTTGTCTACATAAGAGTACATTGGCAAAAGGACACAACAAGCAATTCACTTTCAGCATTCACTGAAAAAGTTACAGGGATAATGTTTGTTTAAGTGGGGGTGGGGGTTTTTTGTTTGGTTGGGTATGGGATTTTTTTGTTTGCTTGTTTTGGGTTTTTTTTTTGGGGGGGGGTGGGTTGGTGTTAATCAAGAATTTCTATTTTTATGAAGTTTCCTTTAGGAAGGGAGATTGATTTGTGTGAATGATACTTAGTGGAGACACTTCAAATCCTTTATAACTTGATGTGAATTAAATTTCTTGTGAGGATTAATTCCATAATGCAAAAATAGAGAAGTTTTTATGCCAACTGTTAGCAGGACATGACCAGAATGTAGTCAAGCTCCTGTAAAGCCAAATTGAAAACTTAAAGTGAACTTTTTTTTTAAATGCCTTTGCTCTAGGGTGAAACTTTTGCCATTTCCCTGCTTTGCTATATGCAGGGCAAAATTGTTTCTGCTTATTCTAGTGGTAACATCATGTACATAACTTGCAATCTTCTTTATTAATGGATAGCCCAAGTGACCCAGCCTACTGATTGTAGCAATGGATAAACACTGGGACTCCTGACTTCTGACCACGACTCTTCCATTAGCTCCCTGAACTGGGACAAGTCGCAAGGCCTTTCTGGACCTCAGTTTCCCCAGCTGTAAAATAGGGATAACAATACTTTAGTATACTTACCATACAGGAGAGTTGTGAGGTTACTTAATATCTCTAAGTGTTTTGATATCACTGGATGAAAAGGGCTATACAAAGCTAAAATAGTATTAAGGAAATTAATCACTTAGAAACTAACTTCGCCCATTTGGCAATTCCATAGACTAAAATAGTTGAAAATAATATTAATGAAAGCTAACCCTAATAACAGTTCAGTTGCCTCAGTGAAGATATGCAGTTTTAATATTTTGAAAGTGGAAATACATTCTTTTGCCCAGACTCAAAAATTAACCTTAGACACAAAATTCTCTAAATGAAGATACTAAATCTGCCCTTAAAATAAGAGTAAGAACACTTAGGCAAATATAGGGGTGGATTTTCAAAGCTTGACCCCTAGTATTTATGTCAATAGTTTGTTTAAAGCACAAATAATTCTGAAAGAGCTTCATACTAAACCAAATCTATTTTTCCTCTTGAGCACTTAATAGTACATAAAAGAAAAAAAATAAATCACCTTGATGCTTCACATCCAGCTAAAGGACATTTAGAGAAACTACCTTAGATGAAGATAAGGGAAAATCTTATTTTGTTTTCTTCCTGAAACTAAGATGTTACTGTCAACCATTTTTCTCTGTGTTGAAATAGTTTCCATCTTAGGATGACCACTAGGTCAGTAAAATAGCACATGCCTCGATATAGCTACATCAGTATACAGCACACCACCAAGTTCCAAGCAAAGGCCCATTAAAAGATACCATTATAGGCAGTCATCGCTATTTTCATGACAGTGTCCTGTTAAAAATTGTTCATCCAGATTCCACACTGCATGGCAATACCTTTAACTTACAGATTTTTAGGTTGTACTAAAAAAAACGCGTGATTAACTTTAGCACGATGTCTATAGATGTAGAATAATAATTCTTAGGAGCATACTTATGAGTTCAGTATTTATATCATTGATATTTTCCTAGGCAGCAAAGTATATTAGTAATATTTAGCATATTTGAACTAGATGAGAACAGATTTCCCCTTGCACTCATACTGGGGAAAAGCAGAACAAAACACACCAAGAAGCAGCACTGCCATGGTTTATACTGCCTAACTCAGAGACCACAAATCCATCCCAGTGCGGGATGCAGATGCAATCAGGCCCTGGGCACCCCAGGGCAGGAACAAGCCTGCCTGCCTTGCCATCCCTGCCAAAAGTGGAGTGAGGAGAGAGAATGACCAGAGGTCCCTGGGGAGCAGCCTCGGGGCTGAACTCCAGGTCCCCCTTAGGCACATTGGGGCATCCCCTTGTTTTCTGTCCTCACTGCACAGGGCTGAAACCTCATCTCCCTAATGAGCTGGTGCCTGGGGAAGGTGGCCAAGCCAAACTCACACAAGGGGAGCACTCCTCTGTCCTTCCCTGCATGAAGTTTGCTCATAGGATTGTAGCATCCAGCCCCGGGCATTTGCTCCACGCTCGTATGGAGTTTGTGGGTTGCTGGAAAAACACATGTGCAGAAGTACTGTACAGTAGGTCATGACTTACAGTTAATGGCACAGAAAGGAAATTTCTGAACTTTGATTTAAAAAAAAGAAACTGATTATAAAATGTAGATTTCTCACCACACCCCTCCTCCCTGGAAAGGTATTAAAGCCCTAATTAACTCACATTTTTGACTGGAAAGAGGGTGAGGAGATATTTCCGAATGCTTTCTGATGTTCTCTTTAACCAGCTCTGCATTTAGAACAGGAATGTTCAGCTAGTGATGCTTGAAGGCATTTTTGGACAGTCAACAGTCTTCCCAGCAGCAAAGCAAGCATCAGTGAGAGGTTTTAAATCAATACAGGCCCCCCCAATTCAGTATCCTCTAACACTGTACCTGAGAGAAATTTGGCACTCTGCATTTATTTGGCAAACTGTATTTTTAACCTCAGATACTTGCTGTTGCCTGCCTACCAGTTCATCCCACACACTTCCCCCCCATCCCCTTGAATGACTTTAAACTTTCATTTATTTCTTTAGCAAACTACTAAACACAATTTGTTTCCTCAGTCGGTCAGAACATTTCACACAGAATTTGTCCTTGACACTACTCTGGAGAAAAGTATCAGTGATTTGAAATGTGTGGTGTAAGTTTTTAGATGTTTTAACTTGATGCAGCTCTAATGAAGTGGTTATAAATACTTCATTTAATGGTGATGAAAAAAAAAATCCCTGTAGTTTAAAGGATGGCCCTGTTTCAGCCAGTTTCTACTGCTGCTACCATGGATGTAAAATGATGCCACACAAGCAAAGTTTGAGGCCTTTTTGTCTCAAAGTTGCTTTTTAATTTCAGATAAATACACAAGAGTATATATTATTTCTGAAAATAGGTGTATTTTGAAGTTCCCCATTATATGGGACTTAGTTTGTAAACTAAAAATGTGAAGTTACATATGTCTGAGAGAAGCCTTATACCAAGAAGCATTCTCTACATTCTACTTTTCTGTATAACATGAAATTAAGATTATACACAAGTCTCATACCTGTGATGCTCTAGCAGTTATTCCAAAAATAAAACTATTTAACACATGAAAAGTTAAAAAACCTTTGGAAATGTCACACTTCATAGATTAGTCTCTTTGTCCTGCAGTCACATGGAATATTTTTTTTCCTAGTATGGATCCTAGGAGTTGTCTACTGAACAGTATGCAATAAATCAACATGTGTTTTCCAAGTTAAGTGAATTGACATACATTTTCCACTTGCCTTTGCCAACATATTTTAAAGTGTGTTGGAATTATCCCCATGCAAAAATCATTCTTTAACATATCACTCCACTCCTGATTGGGCTTCAACCCGTATCTCTTTCCCATCTGCAAAACCACTGCTGTCCATTCAGTTTGCTGTATTGCTGAAGTGCTCAGAGGGCTGTTTGAGATCTTAGATGTAGGGATGATGGTTGCGTTTCTAGGATGAATTTCAAAGGGACAATCGTGTGCAGTTACTAGCTATAGATGATTGATATAAATGTTTACCCCTGTATGAAGTATTTTACAGTTTTACTTGCAGATGTGTATTTATCTTGAGTTATACTTGACATAGAGTTTCTTTCAATTTTTTTTTTTTTTTAATACTATGTGTGTATTTTGGAAACCTTTTTAGATGTTAAAATTTTTGAATGGTTACAAATATTTCTTGTAATACTGAATTGTTATCTTATCTGGAAACTCTTTGCAGTAACTTTTTTTGTATATATTTGAGGGCCTTTTTAAAAAAGTATTGTTTGTTTTTCGGGGAAAAGTTTTTACAATTTGGAAGCTTTCAGAAGGGCCTTCCTCTCAACTAGGATACTAACAGAGGTAAGAGTTTTCTTAAGTATTTTGCAAAACTAAGGATGTATCCTCAAGAAAATATTTATGGAAGTAATTTACTTTTTTTTTTTACAATGCTTTTGTCTGTATAAAGTATGCAACAGAACTACATTAAGAAGGAAATATTGTCTACATAAAATATTATATGAAAGTTGGTACATAATTCTGACAAAAACCTTGCAATTCTTTAAGCCATATTGTTTTTGTTGTCCTTGGATGAAAATATCAGTATTAAGTAACCAATATATTATTCAAGTGCTTAGACTTATATGAAAATGCTTATACTGTTTATTTATGTGTATTTGGGGAAGGATTGCTAGAAAAGCTATCACTAGACATATAGCAAGTGAGGAGCAAATTACAGTATACCGTCACTTTATGGTCTTGTAAGAGACACAGAAGACACTGAAAGCACCATAGAGACTTGGCTTTCAGAAACTCCGAAGCACAAGTGTTGGTTTTCAAATGGTGGTTCTTTCCTTTCCCATAACCAGAGGGGAGGAGTTGATCGGGACGCTGTTTGACAACTTGACTTTCACAACTCTTTGCAGACTGTGAGCTCAGCTATGCAGTATCGGCTACAGCAATAATATCAATCAAAGGATTCAAAAGAAAGGATTGAAGTAGATTATTGTAGGGGGTTATGTTTATTTTAATTAAAACTCATAGCAATATAGAATATGCATGTGCACGTATTTGAAGCATTTTTACACTTTACATTTCATGTAGTTTGATTATATTATGAAGGATTGGGTTTTTAGTTTGATATTTTACTGTGCTAAAGTGGGAGGTTTGCCCAACCCTGTACTGGATTCTTGTTTCCTTTAAAAGGTTATTTAGTACAGCACTCACTGCATTGTGTACTAGTGCTAAAACTAACACTGTATCGTATGAATTTCTTCAGCTTTAAAAAAATTAACCTAATTATTATTACATTTGTTTAGCTGTACGCACTGACCTTGTCAGATTCAGTTGATTTGTATAATTTCTTTTTCTGTAACTGTTAATAAACTTGTACAGCTAAAACAAACAAAACCTATGGACAAAGGCCTCAGAGGTACCAGTTGTGCCTCAGCAATCAAGATGATAGCTTGACGCTCATCCACTGACTGCATTGCTAAGGAGACTGTAAAACCTCTGTTGTGGATTGTCCATAAAATGGCATTCCGACATGTGCCTTATTTGCTGGGTAGTATGCAGCTTTCCTCTAGTATTCTAGCATTTTAATGCTGTATTAAAGTACTGGAAAAAAAAAACAAAAAAAACAACAAACCACACAGCAAGAGAGTGGTATGGTTTTCTTGAACTTTCCTTCCTTTGAAGTTTTACTACCAGCTGCATTGGGTTCCCAGTTACAGACTGGCCAGCTGCAGCCTGGTGTTTGTGGTGCAAACCTGCCCCCTCCCCCAGCATAACTGTGACCCAGACCACATGGAGAAGAGTTCCTCCACTGCAGGTGAGTCCCTAAGCTGCAACAAGCCTGGTCACATCTTGGGTGAGAGAGCCTCATCCAAAGTCTCCTCTGCTGGTGGAACAAATTGGATTAATGGTGCCAGGTCTTCATCTTTAACAGCCTGGTATTGTCTAGCATTCTTCTGAAGGGAAAAGACACCTATAATCCAAGTACACTTTTATCCTTAAAGTTAGATAGGAAAGATTAGGTGCCAGAAAGTTGCTATAATGAAATCAACATTCATAATTTTTAGCTAGATCACTTAAAATTTAGGGGATTGGATCTAATTAGTTCTTTGTGAACACTAAAAGTTGGCAACAACTAAGACCTACTAAATTCTTGTTGCTTATTAGCAATGCTCATCACACACCCCTAAAGTTCAGTAACAAGCAGTTTTTCTGTTGAGACTGACAATATGGTTGTGATTGAAAGTTAAAATCAAGATGTCATTAAATTAACTTTGGGCTTTAGGTATCCTGCCTTTAACAGGCGAGATCCCCTTCATTTAAGGCAAACAGAAATTTTTTCATAGGCATAGCAGCACAACATTTTTCTATGCCCGATCACCCCTGCAAACACAGTGCATTTTTGACACAGAGCTCTGGTAAAGAGTGACACCATTCATATGGCATAACATTTCTGGAAAGCTTTGTGTGCTCTTCTCATTCAGACTGCGTGAGAGCACAAGAACACATGCGTGCACGTGTACATATATGTGCATGTGGACATATGTGCATCTGTACACATTGTGGTTGGCCAAAAAATTCTGAAGCCTGGAAAAGAGTGACTATTTCATCAAATGGTGAAAGACCTCCTCCCAGCTGAGTCCCATTGAAAGGGAACACACATAATCAGCCCTCCCTAATTAAGAAATTATTATTTGAAAACCAAAACATTGCACTCTTCAGTACAGAGCTTGTCAGTAGTGCTCTTCCCATAGCAAACAAGCCAAAAAGCCAAGTTCAGAGGCAAAATAAAACTTTCCAGCAGAACAACTGGGGCCTCCCCAGGCACCAACAGCTCAGATTTAGCTCTCTCCTGAGACCAGAAAAAATGCTGAGTATGCCAACTGCAAAGCCCTAGCTCCGTATTATTACTTTTTCTACACTTCCTCAAAGAGATGAGGAAAACATTACATAAAGGTTACTATTTTTAAAGTTTGTCACATCACATCAAAATCTCCATCTCAGATCCCCCCTGTACCTTAGCAGGCATACAAACTAGACCTTAAATCCCAACTAGGAAGGGCAAACAGTCAGCACCTTATACTTGCAGTCTTGCTTAGGGCCTCACACACGTCATTTAGCATTGCTTTTCTCTAGTATTCACTTCCTGAACTTAGAAAAACAGATAATTTGCAAACTCCTGTCTCAGTATCACCAGCTACCAGGACCACATCTACTCACTGAGCACTTTTGTCCTACTGAAAGGAATGCAATTGCTCTTCCTCACCACCTGTATCTCAAAACCTCTTCAGACAACAACAAAGCCCAGAACACTGGTCTTGACAAAAACCCACCAAAACTGCAACACCAACATAGATAAATACCTCTCACAATCCTTTCACAAACTTTAGGAGGCATTTTTAGGAAGTGAACACCTACCTCAGTCAGCATTTATTAGGTCTTTCTCCAAAGGGCCAGAAGCGAAGTCTATGCAATCACGTTCACGAGGAATTGGAGCATCCCTGAGTTGCAGCCCAGGTGATCAGAGACAGCCAACACTGCTCTCCAAGAGAGAAGAAACCCAGGAGCCATCCCTGTTTAAAAGCATGGGCATTCTTTGAAGACTTTTCTTCTAGGCCGTGAACTTAGCTAAAAGGAAATAGAGTAATCACTGATTGCTTTTATTTCCTTTTTTCTTTTTTTTGGTAATAAAAGGCATGCCAAACTAACCCAACCAAAGCCCATGCCTACAGGGAAAGTAAATCATAGCCAAAACCCTTACAGATGTTTTAAGTAGGGTGGAAGCCAAAGTTTTTCTTCCATTGCATATTTCAACCTTCTTTTCACCAGATGAGAGCATAAACCAGAATTCCAGAACACCATAAGAGAGCTTTCTCTTACAGTTTCTAAACACATCTAAGCACCAGGTATGGGAAGCTTAACTCCACACAGATTTTCTTAATATTTTCTTACAATTTTACAACATACAAACAAAACACAACTGAATGGACTTCCAAAGAGTCAGAGATACTTATGTTCCATTTGATTTCAGCCAGTTAAAACTAGGGAAAAAATAATAATGCAGGAAAACACTTCAGAAATAATAGGAAGCAAGAGCTCAAAAGCTCACAGTTTGCAAATAAAATGGCAATAAACAGACAAATACCACTGGTGAGGAGGAAACACCCACCTTTGTCAAGTACCTTCTGCTAGAAATACAGAGCACCAACAGCCCCAAGCCCCAGAAGAGGCTTCCTTCCCTCCCCTCCGCCTCTCTTATACTGGCTGCCAGCCCTGATTGCTGGGTGCTCCAGCTGTGCTGGCCAGCTGGGAGGGGCGGGCAGTAGCCAAGCCCTCCCCAGGTGCAGGCCCTTCTTGTCTGGCTGTGCCTGCTGCAGCACAAACCCAGCGAGTCCTCTGCACGAGGAAAAAAGGGGCAAAGGCATCAGTGCTACCAAGAGGACTCCTCACGGGCGGCGGGGAGACAAGGGACGGTTCAAGCCTAGGAGAGACAAATAACTCTCGTTTTAACGTTCACACCAATTGAAATCTCAACACGGCTCCGTCTTGGGCAGCTGTAGCCATTTCACTGAGGGAACATTCAGAAGTAAGCTTTGCTGAACAGACACTTTAACAACGTGTGTGTAATAAACCAATTCAACCCGGTTTCCAGCATACCCTGCTAAACTTCCAAATGTCTTGGACAGGTTTGGAATACATAGTAGTTGTACATATCAAGCAATAACTTTACACTAATAAAGTGTGGTTTCTTTGACCAACTGGCTGACCCATGGGTTTATATTGCTTTAATTAAACCAAGGTAAAAGTGACTGAGTTAAATAAAGACAACCGGTACCCACTTGCACCAGCGTCTTTCAGGATCCGAAGGAACTGAACCAACTTCATGAAGCTAGTCCTCCCCAGGGAGGTGAACAGCAATTTACTGATTCAGAGTAGCAAAAGCAAAACCGAACACGAGTAGTGACCGATGGAGTTCCTGACACTGTGTAAGACACCACAAATGATGCATAGTTAATAATAACTTTTAAATTAGCTAGTAAGAGTCAGGAATAAGCGTATGGTGGTATTTTGGATAAGTCAACTCAATGATTGGTAAAAAAAAGGCAGATAGCAGATTTAGAAGTAGGGACAGAAAAAAAAAAAAAAAAAAAGAAAAAACCATCATTATATGGTCCTTATCACTGTAAAAAGATAAAACAGAAGTCAAAATGATCAGGAATGATGAAAGGAAAGAAATAGTTTCCCTGTGAGAAGAGACTGCACTGGGCCTCCATCTCCTGAAGAGCTCACTGAGGGCAGATGTGCTAGTAGCCTGTAGCATAATAAATGACACAAATAACAGAGGAAATATTCATTGCTTCTACAACGCTTGCCTTCTAGAAGCAGGGAATTTGGGATAAAAGTATCTGAAGTAACATAATTAAAACAAAAATTTCACACAGCAGACATGGGATATTGTAGCTATCAAAAGAGCACATGAGATCAAAACCAATTACAAAACCACATTAAAAAAAAAAAAAAAAAAAAAAAAAATATATATCCTGTAAGGGTTATTAACCAAAAAACTG
>JANHGN010005300.1:50555-61831 GCA_024605025.1 Megaceryle maxima | reverse complement strand
ATACTTCTGTACAAATTATTTTTTTTAAATTAAACATTAATAATTAAATAATTTTTAAATAAAGATGGTACACATATTTTACTTAAAACTTTTCTATTTCAGCCTTTTTTTTGTGTGTGTGTACTTAAAAGTAGCAGAAATTTTAGCAATTTGTGCTGACTTCTTTTTGAGTCTCTGCTTGTACAGACCTTTGAGTATCCATGGCTTGTTGTGTCTGCTTGTACAAACTTTTGAGTAGCCATGGCCTGATGACAAACAGACCATCACATAAAGAACAGGTGTGCTCTTTTTCCTATGAAACTCATTAAAATTACCTAAAACCATGGCATATGTTCTGACAAAATTTGGAATAAATATAATGCTATGAAGGTAGATGTTGTAAGTGGGAAATCAGAATATAGATCTTTTGGGAATCTAAAGAACAAAGGCTTAAGGTGAATGTTTGCTACATTTCATCACTGAAAACAACTACAATTTCTGTATGAATACAAAGACATTCCTCAGCAGAGCAGAGCATGAAGCATTTCATCAAAATCTAATCAGTAGTATTACATTCCACATCTGGTAGGAATGTCTTTGAGTTGCTGAGTTTGTGTCAGATTTGGCTGATGAAACCCTACCTGTAATGTTGTTTTACAATCTAATTTTTTCCTGATTGAGTATATCATGAAAACTCTGGTATTCTAGGTGTAATGAGACAAATCCAGCATCCATACAAATCCAGAGGAAAAGTCCTTCCTTGCTTTAGTAGAGTAGCATCAGCACATCATCCACTACTGAAAAACTATAGGTATTTGAGATAAGAGGCTGCGGTCCTTATGATTCCTTTACAATCAGAGATAGGCAGGTCTAAGTTAAGCATTGGCCTCTCAAAAGACCCTCCTTTTACAGCCAGAGAGAAGGAGAGACTTAAATATCCTTCAGCGCTTTAACTACTTCAGAAACCAATCACAATTTCAGATTTGGAATACCAATAGGCAAGGTGTAATATAACTAGAGCATTCATTAAAAATGTTATTTAAATAGTGCCAGAAATATTTTCAGTATTTGCCTATCTTGACTAAGGATTCAATAATGTTTATTCTTCGGAAAAATATTCATATTTCTAAGTACTTGTTGACTGGTTGAAGTAATTTATCATGCATTTTCTGTTCTGATAAAAGCCTTCTGCTGTGACTCACCAATGTCGCAAACAACTAATGTATACAGTCTTGTATACTGGTGCTTGTTTTCTATCACAGAAAGAACAAGTACACTATATAGCTTTTCATGGCAGTATCTTTTATCTTTCTTCATTTAAAATGCAGAACACAGTTTGCATTTAATAGAATATTAGGTATTGTTTTTTTCTTCTCAGAATCACTATCTCTGCCAAGAATATCTTGATGCTATTTTAAATCATGGAGTGTATTCATCCTTTCTGCTATGCATAGAATGCACTTATGGTTTCTCATAAACACAGTGAAAAAGAAAGTATGTCACTGAGACACATGGTTGCTAAAATTTAAAATATGGTTCATGCATGTTTTCATGCAAAAGTTAATTAAAATATAAATATTGATATGAGTCTTCAAATTCCAATTTGCAAGTACAGTGAGCTCCATCTAACTGTTATATTAAGAGTAATTTCCTCCAGCATATACTAGAACACACTAATTTAAATAGGTTAGTTTGCAATAAACTGAATTACTACCACCTTTTGTCCTACTGGTAGAAAAGAGAATGGGTATTTTAGACAACACTAGTACAGACAGACAGAATGTAGCAGGTCTAGCCGAGAATTGCAAACTGTAAGGGCTTCAGCCACATACTGAGAGAAGATACCACACAGCAGCAGAATGGCAACATCTGTTGGTTCCCATGCAAACACAAGTGCACAAAGATTCTTATTTAAAAGAGAAAATAGTGTGACATGCTGCTTTTAAAGGTTTGCAAGGCCCTGGAATGGTCCATTATGCACAGACAATCCCCACTGGAATTGGGAGGAATAAGAGAAAGAAAATTAGGCAAAACAGAAGAAAGAAAATGTTATTTTATGTCTTAAGAATGCATAAAGTGTGTCTTCATAAGGGCAGCTGAGGGTTGTCATAACAAGAAAACTTTTTTTTTTCCTATGTTCTTCTGGCCACTCTTCTCCATCTTTATAAATCCATATATTTGAGTGGGATAATTGCAATGCATATAACAGAGATGAATTTAGTTATGGTAATGAGTGGGAAAAAAAAAAAAAGTGCAAATTTAGAGAACAGGATGAGATTTTTAAAGAAGAAAATCAGGACTGCAGTGAAGTTATGAAATATATGCAAACATAATTTTGATCTTTAATTAGGTATTTTATACCATGTTAATAAAGTAATAATGATGATGATGATTGTAAGATGAGAGCTATGAACAAAGCACTTCAGAAACATCACAGAATAAAGGTTCCCCAGTCAAACTGATCAGTTTGGTAGGAATTTTTTGTTGTTGTTGTTTTTGGGGTCTGTTTTGGTTGTTTTTTTGGGTTTTTTTGGTTTTTTTTTTTTTTAAATAAAAAGTCTAGGGCTATTGGGTCTTTTCTTCCTACTTATTGTATTTGACATAACATAACTTACTCATCTGTGTTCAGAATCTTTTAACTTTCATTACTATTCATTATTTAGCATTTTGACATCCTAGCTTCTAATTTTTACTATATTGTCTAAAATAATTAATTAATTAAATTAATTTTGTTTACTTCAGTGCAATGAAATGGTGAACTATTGTAAATTCTTAAGGATGCTTTATGTTCAAGCAACTCATAGCTTGTGAAAAGGTGACTGAAGAGTGAACGAAGGAGGTAGGATTCTTATTTAATACTTTGATTTTGAGTTCCAAAGTGGTATTATCATTTAGCCATATTACCTTTTATCCATTTAGCTATGTTGTCATGTACTCTAATCATAGCACAGCCTGTTATTATTTTTACTAGGATTTAGTGAACTTTATTATTCCTATCATTAATGGAGCCTTATTATTTGTTTTCATTCAAAGTTAGAAAAAAGGTCTGAAATAGTAATTGTTTTTGAGAAGCTTTTGAAAAATCATGATTGCATTGATATTCCTGACAAGAACTTTGATTTCCAAATTGCTATATGTCAGTTTGTTAAACAAACCCAAAAATTTTTGTCTTAGGTCAACTCAACACTAAATTTCATTTTTTGTATTGTGATTTATTGCCTGAAACACCTGTATGCAGTTGGAAAAAAATATAGTGTTGAGCTGAGTCCAAATGATGTGTAAATACATTTGCTATTATACTGTTCTGACATTGTCTACTTCGAAGGCAGCTTAAGTGACTGAAATGTTCTCATTGCATTTAATGGGGCCAGGTTCAAGGCTCACCCTAAAGAAATGGGAACTGCTGACATCATCATGTTCTACACCTAATTTTCATTGCTGAGTATTTCAAGAAACTTGTTTGGGGTTTTTTATTAATTTAACTTGAAGAGTAACAAACAAACAAAACAAAACAAAATACAAACAACAACAACACAACAAACAACATCAAAAACATTTGGAGGAAAAAAATGGTTTTAAGAGGCCTATAAGAACAAAGGTAGGAATAATTTTACTTCAGATAGTATATGTAATATCTTTTAGCAAAAAAAGGTACTTTTTTGCTAAATATAGATACATTGTGAAGTCAAGTGTTTTTATTAATATAATGGATGTCTATAACGAGCTTTAAGGTTTTACTGCTTGTTACTACCTTATTTGAGAGTAGGCCTTAAGGAAGGATCTCTCCTTGAGGAAAAGAAATGTTCACTGAGTTTATCAATTAAATTCTTTTTGACATTTAGGTTTTATCAAGGCTGACCTTAACTGTCTCTGCATTTCTGGAGGATCACTATGTTTAAACTTTACAGCATTTAAATTTTAAGTTTAAATCTCTACAGAAAAGACTTTTCTCTTCCTTTTTTTTTAGTTCTGATGGTTCTGACAAGAAAGAAAAGTTAGATATGATTTCATTCACACTGAATATTTAGAATTTTTCTCTTTTAAAGGACCTACAGTTAGAGCATCATTCTAGGGATGTGCACATGCTCACAACCTTGTGTGGGTAATTCTACTGAAGTCAGTAGGGCTACTTATATATTTAAAATAAATACAAGTATGTGCAAGATCAGGTACTAGAGATAATTTTCACTGAAGTCATTCACAGACAGAATTTTTAATAGACTAATCAGTGCTGACTGAAGACTAAGGAAATAATGGTCCTTCTGAGTATTCACAAAAACAGTTGAAGTAAAGACCAAGAGCTACTTTTACTCATACTGAGAAAGTCTCTAGTTCGTGAGTCATCCTGCTGGTTTCAGTAAAGCTTCTGCCAACATGTGATGTAAGCAGAGGAGACAATACCTGAATGCTTGCTTTTACTGAGGAGGTTCTCTGCTAGCAGTATGATTTAAATATTTTGTCTTTATCAAGTGAGACATGTAATAAATAGATTTAGTTCCTTTTTCTGTAGTTCCGGAACAATATTTGTACTCCAAAAATGCTTTAGTAATATTTTTCATATCTGTTACAACACAGTACCTAACAACTTGATAATGCCAAGAGGCAATTCAGTGTTATCATTAATTCCATTTTTAAAATCTGTTGCCATTTCACAGGATGCTTGGCTTATGAAAAGTAGTTACAGTGCACTCCAGGATAAAGCCTGGCACAAGTATACAAACTGTGCAGCCAAACATTCTCTTCCAGAGGATGGAAAGGCAAGGGCAAGCCCTGAAACTTCTGCAATGCAGAAGGACTAGTCACATATTCAAATGTAATGTAATCTTAAAAGTTTAGGAATTTGTAATTCCCCATGAGGATATATAGTATGCTTTCCTTCTCTCTGTTGCTGATGGGTTTCATTTTTATTTCCTTTTTCCTTTCTCTTATGGTTCTGATTTCTCTAACCATGTTTGATATGCACATGTGTACTTCTACTCTTGGGCACTAGTCAGAGATCAGCGGGTGACAGCCTGTCCCTAACAATACTATGCACCACTGTTGCGATCTGTTATTACTTACTTTTCCCATTTTGGGCCTCTCTTGAGGAAATCTGAGTGTGAGGTCCCGAGATCTAGTTAATTGTGGAATTTATGTGGTTGAATTAGGATGACATTATTAAAAAAAAAGCCAAAACAATAACAAAACCAGAAAAAGAGCACAAAAGCCCACCAACAGTTGACAGTGAGCCCATGAGAAGCAAAACCAAAGTAGTAATATTATTGAATCTTTGCCAAAAAAAGTACATTTCACAAAGCTCCCATTAATAGAAGAAAGAATCGATGATTTTCTTCCCTTTTCCCTCATTCCTTTTTCTTTCTCAAGCAGTTCAGATGCCTGTGAGTATTTATTCCTGTTTTCTCCATCAAATCACAGAGATGTAGAATATTCTTCTGAGCCCTAGTGGGTTAGAATTAGGATGGTTTCATCACAAAATTTCATGTGTCTTATTTCACCTCTGCTGTCTCTCTAGGCTGCTTGTATAACCAATGGACCTGCTTGAGAGGATGCTGCAGTGCAGAAACCCATATGAATGCTCTGAATCTCTATTCTGGAGAAGCCTGTCTATCCATTGGTTAGTTTTGGAGCCTGAGAAAACTAGATTGCTTCCCATATAACACACTACTGCCATATCTTGTATATATAATCTGAATAATATATTACTCTATATACAGTACATATATTATAAGAATATATTATTCTCTATATTCATATTATTCTATATTTCTATAACATGAATACTCCCCAGATCATGAGAGGCCTCATCTGAAGACTTAGACACATGAATCAGCACTTGATTCTTAGCTGACATAAATATTCTAAACTTCTCAGCAGTTTAAGAGCTACAGTATAGTATTGTTATGGAAGATTTGACAGAGTATTTTTGCCCATTTCTAGTCACTAATTAACCTTCTAATTTAACCAGTAGTATGGGAAGTTTTCACCATGACTGCTGTTTCAAATAAATATTTCAGGGTTCTGAAGTAAGTAACATGGCTTAGACCATTTGATACATACCATCTGTTATTCACTTATGTATCTTCTATTTGGGTGGCTACTAAGAGATCTATTACTTGGTGCTGCTTGACAACAGGTAAAAAGAGTTATATGTAGTAAGACATAAGATTGAAAACTATGTGCATTCTTAAAATAATTCCCCTAGATGACATTAAAAGATTTGACATGAAAATACTATATTTTGTTTAAAAAAACCCCAAGCATATCTATCTGGTCAACTGACTTGCAGGTTTGACAGTGAAGTTCTTTAAAAGAGAACAGATTTCAGGAAACTTGTTAGAAAATATTGGTGTTTATGACATTTTAAGCACAGCTGCTCTAGAGGCTACATCTCTTAATGTGAACAGGCCAAATGTGGCCTTTATTTCATAAGATTATCCCCACAAATCCACCACCAATTTCATTATGTACTGGGAGCAGCTAGGTCAAGTCACATTTTTTTGTGACTGCACAAGCCAATGGAAGATGTGACTTCACAGATTACTGAATCTTCTCACCTTGTTTGGTTTGAATTTTTTTACACATCAGAGAACCATAGTGGGCATCTACAACAGAAACAAAATTATGAAGAATTTACCAGTGTTGCTCAAGTACCATTTGATAACTGAATAGTATAAATAAGAAGCCAGGAAAACCACAGATGATGAGGAAAGAACAAAAAGGTTGTTGGAAAGGAGCCTGTGGTTGTTCAGCATGGAATGTGCACTTCTTTGTAATTGTGTTTAATTACTATATTTTTACAAGTGTACATTTTAGCCCAGAGAGTAGAACTGAATTTTGAAAAACATTTGGATATGGAAAAGAACACAACTGAAAGCCAGGGCCTTCACAGGCTACAAGCATACAGGATTTGGGCCTATTATAAATAGCTTAAAAGAAGTAATTTTGAGGCTTATACCAGCAAAAGAGTGATGTATATGCTTAATTTTTAATGCTTTTTACCACATTTATACCTTCCTGCAAGTAATGTCTCGCTCAGACCGTGGTAAGTAAAAGCTTAGGATCATGCACATGTTTAAATGTGTTGCCAGGTGAGAGTTAAAGATGGTGAGAGTTTTAGACCAAATCTAGAACAACATTTCAGCACCAATGTTTGACTTTGTAATGCATAGTCCCACTGAAGGCAGAGCCACAGACATACTGAATTCCTTGTTTGGCTGGTGCCAGAATATGGTAGTCCTTTCAAGAAAGATGCAAGAGTGCAAAAAGAGAAGGACAAAAAAAAAAAAGTGCGCATGGTTTCTCTGGTACTTGGCAATATCTTATTTCTGGCATTGTACACATAAGTCCTAAAAAGGAAAGGATGGGAGTCCAGCTCCCAGATGTGACCATTTTGGGAAGCATTTTTTGTGCTGTTTAGGAGAACTGTCTTGTCATGACCTCAGATTTTAGCTCTGTCCCTCACATATTCTAGGTAGTTATTTTCCTCTTAATAACCAGGATGATGGGTTTTTTTATTACTAAGGTATGTGCCGTACAGCAGAACAGACTGGTCAGTAGAGCAGTTTTGGACAGTCACTGCTAAACTTTAGAAACTGAATTTTGATGTTCCCAACTTAAGAGTCCTCAGCACTTCCTGACAGGCAGTAACTGCATCTCTAACTTCAGGCTTACTGCACATTTCTCTCTACTGTCTCAAAGACAAAGATCTTTTGTAGACAACAAAATAGCTGTAAGACTGAAATGACTGTGCATCTATTGCCAAATCAAGTACTTTTTTTTTTTTTTTATTTATGATGAAGGAAAGGAATTAAAGTAATTTCTGATAAAAATATTTCCATTACATTTACCCTTGACCTGTTAAGTAAGCCTTCTCTAAAATGTCTAAACAGACAAACTGTATCTAATGTGCTTAGTATCACTCAGCCTAGCAGGGGCTCTTTAAATGATATTGTTATGTTTATTGAGTACAAAAGTGACTCATATACTGTGCAAAAGAATACTGTAGAAAGAATTGTAACTGCATCTTGAAATAAAGCAATTTGTTTCATTTCTATCAGGATGACTACAAAGTGCAAATCTAAAACTCTGCACCAGTAGATGAAACCTTCACAGCAAGCCTGGGTTGCATGTTGAGTCCTGCTGAAGAGGTTGCCATGGCCAGCTCCCAGGGCTCAGCAGCAGACACAATGCACAAAAATCCCCTGTCTGATAAGCCCAAGGGAAATCTGCATGCCATGCATAGAGACAAACCCTGATCACATAATCAAGGTTCCTGCAAATTTAAAGATGCTGTCCACAACATTAAAAAGTGAATTTAGAGTGTCATGAAATTATGATGATCTCCTTGATAGGATTTAAAGGGAAAGACATTTCCCCTAAATGTAATATGTTTGATACCTGATTTAGAACAGGATGAATCACTGTTTGCATTGACAACTTTAGGAACCTAAGATACTGTTTAGGGGAATGAATGAGTATTTACCTGGCCAAAAGTTTGATGATAAGTTTTCTATCTCTTATACTGAGGTATTGGCTAAATTCACTATCACCTGAACACAAAATGCTGGAAGAAAATAAGCAGGAATATTTTTGTGCCACATGGCTCTACAACTGAAGGAAATATGAGAAATTGATCTCAGTCTTACTTCTTCAACCACATACTAGAATCCATCTTTGACAACTAAATGGCTTTAAATCACTTTATGTATATTGCATAGCATCAAGATGCGACTGCCACATGCAGGAAGACTCTTCGGGGCTTCTTAGAGCTGTATGATTATTCTTTCATTTTTATATTTTGGTTATTGTTATTAGAGGACTGTTTGGATAATTATGACAGTGAAATCAGGATTCTGCTTTATTCCATATTTTGTGTCTTATTCAACCTACCCGCATTCTATAACTAGGCTCAAATTTTTTCCTTGGTGCTATGAAACTATCTAGATTGTACTGTCACCTCCTTTGCACAACTGTCTATTCTTGGAACACTTGGAAGACAACACAAACAATTTCCTACTCCTGTTGCTGTCCTTTCCACCTGTCATGTGACATAGCTAGCAATTTATGGGTAACTGTGGTGACTTTGGCTCCAGAGCAAATTACCTGAATGCTGTACATATGTGCTAGTGACAGATAAATCTAGTGAGCTATGTGTCTAAGCTTCAACCATGAGATGAGATGCCCATCTACAAGAAGGGCTGGAAGGAGGATCTAGAAAACTATAGGCCTGTCAGCCTGACATCGGTGCCTGGCAAGGTTATGGAGCAGATCATCCAGACTGCCATCAATCAGCATGTACAAGACAACCGGGGGCTCAGGACCAGCCATCATGGCTTTGGGAAAGGAAGGTCCTGCCTAACCAATTTGATCTCATTCTGTGACTGGGTGACCCATCTGGTAGATGAGGGAAAGGCTGTGGATTTCTACCTAGTCTACCTAGTCTTCAGCAAAACCTTTGACAAAGTCTCCCACAGCATCCTCCTGGAAAAGCTGTCAGCCCATGGCTTGGACAGGTGCACCCTTCACTGGGTTAAAAACTGGTTGGATGACTGGGCACAGAGAGTGGTTGTGAATGGTGCCACATCCAGTTGGTGTCTGGTGACCAGTGGTGTCCCCCAGGGATCAGTACTGGGCCCAGTTCTATTCAACATCTTTATTGAGGACCTGGCAGAGGGGATAAAATCTAACATTAGTAAATCCACAGATGACACTAAGCTGGGGGGGAGTGTCGATCTTCTGAAGGGTCGGGAGATGATGCAGAGGGACCTGGACAGTCTGAGTCAATGGGCTGAGGCCAATAATATGAGGTTCAACTAGGCCAAGTGCAGGTCCTACATTCTGGCTACAATAACCCTCTGCAGTGCTACAGACTGGGGGATGAGTGGCTGAAGCACGGCCTGTCAGAGAGGGACGTGGGAGTACTGGTTGATAACTGGCTGAATGTGAGTCAGCAGTGTGCCCAGGTGGCACAGAAGGTCAATGGCATCTTGGCTTGTATCAGGAATAGTGTGGCCAGCAGGATCAGGGATGTAATTCTCCCCCTGTATTCAGCACTGGTGAGGCCTCACCTCAAGTACTGTGTGCAGTTTTGGGCCCCTCACTTCAAGAAGGATATTTTGATGCTGGAGTGGGTCCAGAGGAGAGCAATGAAGCTGGTGAAGGGACTGGAGGGAAAGTCTTATGAGGAGAGGCTGAGGGAGCTGGGGTTGTTCAGCTTGGAGAAGAGGAGACTCATGGGGGACCTTATCAGTCTCTACAGCTACCTGAAAGGAAGTTGTAGTCAGGTGGGCATCAGTCCCTTCTCCCAGGCAACTAGTGACAGGATGAGAGGGCATGGCCTGAAGCTGCACCAGGGGAGGTTTAGTTTGGATGTTAGGAAGCTCTTCCTCACAGAAAGGGTGATAAGACACTGGAATGGACTGCCCAGGAAGGTGGTGGAGTTGCCGTCCCTGGAGGTATTTAAGGAACATAGACATAGTCTAGCTGATGTCATGGTGTTGGGTCATAGGCTTGACTTGATGATCTTGGAGGTCTATTCCCAGCCTCAGTAATTCTGTGATTCTGTGATTCTCATGCTCAGCTCTCAGCATACAGCTCCAGTTGGCTGCTGTAAATAGTTCATCAGAGGTATAAAGCTTTGTTTCCTTCTGGTGCTCAAACACAGGCAACTTCTGGGACAGGTCTCACTGCCTTGGAAGAGCAGGTTGGAGAAGTAGTCTCTTTGCAGCCTTTTTCCCTAATGCTACAGCTTACCCATGTACAAGTGTGCCTAGGCTAAATGACCCATTTCAGGTCTATCACCATTATGAAAATACATATCTGAATTTCAGAGGCCTAAATAATCAAGGAAAAACAAATTAATACCCTGTTGTTTGTAATCACTGTAATACCTATATATGCTGTGACACACACTGTTTGTGCGTATACACGTCTTTTGAAATCTCCATTACTTCTTTGATATTCCTCCTATGTTACAGATGATAACAAAGGTCTATCCCCTTTGAAATCAATTTAGGTCTGCTAAACTCCTTAGGTGTTTTTTGCATTTAGCATTTGGAAAATCCCGCTATGCACCTATTTAAAAGATTCAGCACCAAAATACCTTCCATTGTTAGGCCCTGCATTTAAGAGGTTCATTTTATATTGTTATCAGAGTAAACTAAGTTTTCTACAGCACCTTGGCAAGTTTGTTACCATACTGTTTGCCATAAGTCTTCTGTGTGTGGCTCTGCAAACAGTTTCACAAAACTTATTTCAACTTCTATCAATTTCTATGAATTAAATCTTCTGAAATAAAA